>QLOM01000977.1:0-30684 GCA_003313785.1 Termitomyces sp. MG148
ACGACTGCAAGGGAGCGTCCCGGAGACCTCCAGGATGGCCTGAAAAGGAAATGGCCGGAAAAGGAAGTCCGGAGGGTCCCGGAGATCTCCGGGATGGCCGGAAAAGGAAGTTCCCTGACACAAACTCTGTTCAAGAGCCTTGGGCTACCAGAGGCAGGGAGTAACGTAGAAGATTGCGCAGATTGGCTGTTGGAACTCTAGAGGCATTATGCCTAGGGGACTCTACTAGCATGGGAATGTGATAAACTGCAAGATGACCCTGCTCTGCAAGAGGAGCTAGCCTTACTTGTCAAAGAGATCCATGTATTCACTTTGCAGGAAAATTTGAAGGCTCCAGGAGATGCAGTGTACTCATTCCACATCCAATGCAACCTTCTGGCCATAGGAGCCCCTCAGAGTGGAGACTCTCTCTTGGGGGCAGAGCAGCAACACTGCCAAAATCTTGACACCGCTTCTGCCCTGCTCTGTGACCTCAATCCTGGGAGAGAACTCTTTGAACAACCCACTGCTTGCATGATAGGCCTCTCTGTGCGGCCCCGGGCCAACTTGGTGCCCAGTGCTAGCGCTTTCTGCACCTGGAGACAGTTGATGGGCCTCACCACTTTGGTAAGGGTGGTCCAGGAACCTCGGAAAAACAACAACAGAGCGGGCTCCACTGACACCCTCTGTTATATCAACCCCCCAGGATGCCAATACTGGTCCCCAGACTGTCTCCTTGAGAAACCAATCCCCATTGAGAACAAGACGCCCCACGTTTGAGCGTGAATTCCTCCCATACCTGCCAACTTGGTGCCCAGTGCTAGCGCTTTCTGCACCTGGAGACAGTCGATGGGCCTCACCACTTTGGTAAGGGTGGTCCAAGAACCTCGGGAAAACAACAACAGAGCGGGCTCCACTGACACCCTCTGTTATGTCAACCCCCAGGATGCCAATACTGGTCCCCAGACTGTCTCCTTGAGAAACCAACCCCCATTGAGAACAAGACGCCCCACGTTTGAGCGTGAATTCCTCCCATACCTTGACTGAGACAAAATTTGCCCTCTCTTTGCTGGGCCCTCCGCATTTCCCTGCTAATAGGCAAGTCCCTCCTCTAGGCCCCCTCCTCTCTTTGCCCCCTCCTCTGCTCCACAGCCCCCTCTCCCAATTTTCCTCAGTTCTCTCACTCTCCTCCCTCTCATAACTCTCACTCCTCCTTCTCCATCCCCCAGCCCTTCCCTTTCCAGCCCCCTCACTCCTCCATCCCCCTTCTGCCAACTCTCTACCCAGAGGACTAGGACATGGACAAGGACCCCTCTGCTCCTCCAAACTCTCCTTTTGGTCCAGGAGGAGCCCTGCTAGACAGAGGACCTCAGCCCTCCCTGGTCCCCCACTCTTCATGCTTGGATGCCAGGACCTCCTCTTGCAGGTGGAGGACCTCCCAGAGGTTTCTAGGGAGGCCCACTGAGTAGGGGACCCCCAGGCCCTCCTAGGGGTTGAGGACCAGCGATTGGTGCGTTTTTGCTGCAGGGCACTCCAGTAACCACTACTATTACTACTACAATGCTGGTGGCCCTGTGCAGAACGATAATGATCAGGGTGCTGAGATATGCAATACTCTTGCCTGGAAAGGATGGCTGGATATCCAAAAGCCAGAGATGTTTAGTGGTTATAACCCCCGAAAGTGGCGTACCTTCCTTGTGCAGTGCCTCAACACCTTCCAAGGCAAGGCACACAACTATACCAGCGACTGGGCTGTGAGTGGCATTTGCCTCCTTGTACTTACAAGGCATTGCCCTCAACCATTACACCGCTGTCCTCTGCTACAATCTCCATCACTCTCTATTCTCTGACTGGCAAGCATTTGTACAGGAGTCCTTGGAAAAGTTTGGTATATACGACACCGTCACTGAAGCCGAGAAGAACCTGGTAACCTTAAAAATGTCACTCAATGAACAATTCACCACCTTTATTGTTTATTTGAGAAAGAAGCCTACAAAACGGGCTGGAACTACAATGCTCTTTGGTTCCAACTCCACAGCGCCTTGCCAGAACACATCCATAGCATCCTCTGCATCACACCAAAGCAGCCCATCTACAAAGGCCTCAAAACCCTTGTTACTCAGATTGATCAATGTCATTGGGAAGACCAGGCTATCCTGTCAAATGCCCGCTGCCCTGAGGAAGTGTCAGCCATATTGGGAGGTTCCAAGTGTCTGCAACCCTTGTTCCTCTACACCTCCACCGAAAAGCCCCTTGGCTGCCAGGATAGTGCTCCCTCAGCTGCAGGGACTAACTCAGGAGACCGCAACTCTCGCTCCATGACTTGCCTGACCACCCACCTGCAGGCCACAGAGCTGGGAGAACAGACCAAGGAACCCCTGACTGCTGATGCCAAACCAAGCAACGATCCAATGGATGACCCGGACAGTGAAAAATACCTCAACGCCAATCAGTCTTGCAACACAGGTCACCCTTGGATTGCTGTGCCCAAGGAAACAAAGAAATTCAGGAGGAGCAAAGGGCTCTGCTTGCTTTGCGAAAAGCCTAGACACTTTGTCCAGGAGTGCCCTGAGCGCAGTGCCCTTGGTCATGCTGTCTGAACCATCGACAGTGATGAGTACAAGTTCCAGTATATGAAAAACAAGACTGCAACTTAGCAGACCTAGAAGATGTGCTAAGCCATGGAATTGACATCAACATCTTCTTGGTCCCAGTTATACAACTTTGTGCATTGGCCCCTGCTCCAGACACCCGTACTGCTGCCTTAACCTCCCACTCCTCTTAATCCTTCCTCCTTCACACCACCCTCTTCCCTTTCACCTCATCACCTCCAACTCCAATATTTGTTGACAATGGTGCCACTGACAATTTCATTGACAAATCCTAGACTCACTAAGCCTCACTCCTCCTCATTTGCCTTCCCACTCCGATTGGTCTCTGTCTTTTCAACAGAAAAACCTCCTCTGCTGGAAGCATGACCTACTATTTGTTTGTGCCCCTCACCTTTGAGGACAGCATGACACAGGAGATCAGGATGCTTGTCATAAAACTTCACTAGTTGGCACCGCTTGTCTTTGGACTTCCGTGGCTCCGTGCTACCAACCCAAAAATCCACTGGTGCTCTCTGTCTATGAGCCTCAGTTGAGGCGCAAGCCCTGGGCCCCTTCTCCCCACCATTCCCATTCACCTTTCCCTCCCCCAGTCCCCTGTGGCCTTCACCGGGAGACTCCATTCCAACTCTGCAAAGTTTTTCATAGTCAACGTGACACTCTGGTCAAACCAAAGAACTTACTCTGCCTTGATAGACAGCAGGGCAACTGGAACATTTGTCAGCACAGAGTTGGGGCTCCCGGAGGAACCACTGGACACTCCAATCAACCTCCAACTCTTTGACAGACAACCCACCCTCTCTGGACCTATCACTTATCACTATGCCAACACTATCACACTCACAAACAATCTTTCAAACTACACTGGACCACCCCTATAATATTGGAGCTCCCGTGGCTCCAGGATACTAACCCAGACTTGGATTGGAGGACCATGATGATGACGTTTGATACTGGAGATGCGTGCTTAGCAGCAAGCATCTCTCTTAGGTCCCAATATAACCCGTCTGTCAAAGACAAACCAAAAAAAGACTCTAAAGAGAAGGGTAGCAACAATCAACTCGAGTCCCCTCTAGACCTCAAGATCCTCAAGACCGATTTCTTCCTTCTCCCTTCCAAAAATAAGTCCAACAATCACTCCAACCAATATGACCTCAAAACCAATTCCACCCTTTCTCCTTCCAAAGATAATTCTGATAATCACCCCAACCAATGCAACCTCAAGACTGATTCCCCCCTCTCCCCTTCCAAAGATAATTCTGACAACCACCCTGAGCAATGCGACCTCAAAATTAATTTCTCCCTTCCTCCTTTCAAAGCTAAGTCCAACAATCACCCCAACCAACGCAACCTCAAGATTGACCTCACTCCCCCCTTCCAAAGTTATTCCTGACACTCACCCCAACCGCTGCAAACCCACAACTGCCCTCAAGACTCCCGACAACAACGTGTTCCCCTTCCAACGTTAACTCCAACAATTGCCTCAAGAACCCCCCTCCTCCTTCTTCCTTTCCCCCCAACATTTCCTGGAATAGATACAAGAGAAGGCACCAATTGTGGTTCTCATCATCTTCACTCCCATCTCTGGAGGTCTCCTTGTCAACTCCCACCAAAGGGCCTCTGAACATGAGGATCATTGGAGCCACCCTGTTTGCTTGGATTATTCAGGAAGAAGTACAAGCCTATCAACTCCACATCACTCCCTCCCTCCTTGAAGAGCACCTCTGAGCCAAAGTACCTATCCTAGAAATCGAAAGATCAGATCCTTCAAGAAGTCATTCCTTCCAAGTACCATGAGTTTGCCAACAAGTTCTCCAAAACTAGTGCTCAGGAGCTACCCCCCCACCACTCCTATGACCACCGGATCAACTTGGATGACAGCACGTCACTGCCGTTTGGGAAAATCTATAATATGTCAGAGGTGGAACTGCGCGCATTGAAGGAGCACATTGACAACATGCTTGGGAAGGGCTTCATTAGACCTTCTACGTCCTTTGCCAGAGCCCCCATTCTATTTGTCAAAAAGAAGGACAGCTCCCTAAGGCTTTGCGTCGACTACCAGGGACTCAACCAAATCACAAAAAAGAACCAGTACCCTATCTCACTCATCAGAGATTTAGTCAACCGCCTCAGAAGCGCAAAGGTCTATACAAAGATTGATCTTAGGTCAGGATACAACAATGGTCTGTATCGCCCTAGGACATGAATAGAAGATGGCATTCCGCACACGCTACAGGCTTTTCAAATATCTAGTCATGCTCTTTGGAATGATCAACACCCCCGCCACCTTCCAATACTTCATGAAAGACATGTTCCACAACATGAGCAATGTGTTTGTGATAGTGTACCTGAACAATATCCTGATTTACTCTGATTCTATTGAGGAACACCATGGGAACATACAATGGGTCCTAGAACATCTCTGGGAGCATAACCTCCATGCAAAACCAGAGAAGTGCTCCTTCTATACCAACAAAGTCAAGTACCTAGGCGTCATTGTGTCTTTGGAGGGTGTCCGCATGGATTCAATCAAGGTCAAGGCCATCCTCAATTGGCCTTGCCCCTAGAATCTCAAGGAGCTCCAGGCCTTCCTGGGTTTTGCAAACTTCTACCAGTGGTTCATCAACAACTACTTGGGTATTACCAAGTGCCTGACCTGCCTGACTAGGAAGGATGCTCTTTGGGACTGGAACTGCGGATGCCAGGACGTTTTTGAACTCCTAAAAAAGGCGTTCATGTCTGCTCTTATTCTACGCCATTATAACCCTTCTCTCCTGGTGATCCTCGAGTGCAATGCCTCTGACTATGCTATGGCAGGGATCCTATTACAGCAGGACCCCAATAGCAAGGAGCTCTGGCCTGTGGCTTTCTATGCCAGGTCTATGATAGCCGTGGAGCTGAACTACGACATCTACAACAAAGAACTCCTTGCTATCATCAAAGTGTTTAAACAGTGGCATGTGTACTTTGAGGGCGCAAGACACCGGATCCGGGTATACTCCAACCATAATAACCTCCAATACTTCACTACCACCAAAGATCTCAACCGTTGGCAGGCTAGGTGGTTGGAACTCCTATTGGAATATGACTTCATCATCCATTACCACCTCGGTCTACTTGGAGCAAAGCCTAACGCGCTGACACAAAGGTCGGATGTATATCCAAAGAAGTCTTTTGATGTTGAGCAGAATGCCTTTAATAAGCAAGTCATCATTCCACCGGAGCACTTATAGTCTGCTCTGCTCTTGGACAACAAAGGCCTTCTTGACTGGATCTGAAAATCGCCCCCCAATGCGTACTTCAAGGCTCACAGACCCCTGGATGCTGCAGACACCCTGTCACAAATGTCCAATCCCCCATCACACCCCACCGACCTTGCCTCTATTCCTGCAAAAGCATCCCTGGGTCCCCCGCCTTTCTCCCTCTCCTCAGACGGTAAGCTCTTTTGCAATGGCCTGGTATATGTCCCCAACCACCAGAACTTATGCCTGGATGTCCTCTGCCAACATCATAACCACAAACTAAGGGGACATTCTGGGATTCAGAAGACTATGCAAGTCATCACGCATACGTACTTCTGGCTAGGCCTAAAGAAGGACATTACTCGCTATGTCCAATCATGCAAACCCTGCCTCTAGGCCAAAGTCCCATGCCATTGCTCATTTGGACTCCTCAAGCCACTCCCAGTAGGTGAGCAACCGTGGTTCTCCATCTCCATGGACCATATTGTTGAACTGTCAGAATCAGATGAGTACAATGCTATCCTTGTTGTGGTATGCAGACTCACCAAGCAAGCCATCTTCATCCCTTGCTGCATCACCGACAAGGTGCTGGACTTTGCCAAGCTGTTTGTCAAGCACGTCTTCTCCAAGCACGGACTCCCGGACAATATTATGTCCGACTGGGGGTCCTTGTTTGTGTCCAAGTTCTGGCAATCCCTATGCTGAGCCCTCAACATATGGACAAACCTGTCCACAGCCTATCATCTAGAGACCAACAAACAGACCAAGCATGTCAACCAGACTCTGAAACAGTACCTCTGTATTTACATAAACTACCTTTAGAACGACTGGTGTACTGAGCTCCTTGTCACAGAGTTCACTTACAGCAACACCCCCTACTCCACCACCAAGGTATCTCCCTTCTTTGCCAATAAAGGCTATCATCCTTGCCTCACCATCTCCCTACGTGATATCCCCTCCCATGCCGCACACAAAGCCATGTACAACCTCCAGGCCCTCCAGGAGTTCCTTCAAAACAAAGTTGACATTGCAAACCAAGACTACAGTCAGCATGCCAACACAAAATGCCTGCCTACTCCAGACTGGCCTGTCAGATCCTTGATGTGGTTGGACAGGCGGAATATCAAAACCCGATGACCTCAAAAAGGTCCCCTCCCATGCCTATCGACTTGCGCTTCCCCCTGGCATGCAGTCCCTTCACTCTGCCTTCTATGTCTGACTTCTCAATCAACATCCCCCCAACCCCTTCTGACGCCGCGTCCTCCTCCTCCTGGTTGAAATTGATGGTGAGCCCAAATACAAGGTGGACAAAATAATGGACTCCCACTTCTACCAAGGTAGGGTCCACTACCTAGTCTGCTGGATAGGATACGGCCCCAAAGACAACACCTGGAAACCCCTCAAACATCTTTGCGGTACCCTTAACGCACTCCAAACCTTCCATTGGCTCTTTCCCCAAAAGCCCCAGGACCCCCAAGCATCCTCTTCCAACCCCTCCACAATCTCCCAGGACCTGTTGGACATGTTACAGACCACTCAAGCCTTGTCCTGTTCCTTCTTTATGAGGCACAGAAGAGACCACGACTCGGCAACCCAGTACTTGACCTCCTCTTGTTGGAGGTGGACAGTCGCATGGAACTGCGTGACTTGCAGCCAAAGCAAGGCCACCTTGTCTTCACATCCAGTGGTTGGGGAGAATACCTGTGTGAACGTCAAGATGGGCTGGCACTTCACAGGACCCTCAGAGCTCACCCAATGGCGCTTTGACAACCTTTCTTCCACGTCTGCTGCGTCCTCCTTGGTGGCCCACCGCTTCTTAAGGGCCACTGCTGAAGGCCCCGTGCATGGCTCCTCCCTCTCCATTGCTGCTGTCTCCCCTCCTTTGTTGGCCCTCTCTTTGTCACCCAAAACTTTCTTCTGACCCTCTGCACCTCCCTCCGTCATTTCCTCTGGGCAGGTCAAGGGACCTGCAGGAGACTCCTCCCCCACAGCCAGAGCACCGACCCCCTCCATCACTAACTCCACCCCACCCAAGACCCCCTCCTCTGGCATCAGGTCGATTACCTCCTTCATCCCTGCCCCCTCCTCCTTTTCCTCACTCCTTATTCTTCCCCAGTCCTCTTCAGCCTTCTTTCTCGCTCAATGCGTGCCTTCTACTCCTCCCCTCCCTCTCAGCAACTTGTATACCTGCCCAAGCACCCACCCCATCTCATCTGAAACCCAACATGCCACTCACAGGGTGCGGAACAAGCAGCACGAGTGCCGATGCTGACAGGCTCCACAGGTGACTCCTCTCTGCTGAGATCGGTGGTTGAAGGGAGGAAACATGCACTCCTGGCCACTATAGGTGCAGAAGTTGCACTGGAATGGGGTCAGGAAAAGCCATCAAATTGATGGCCATGTGTACTACGGTGAGCATGAGGGCAGGGGACATGTGTGGGGTGCAGGCAGCAACCTTTGTGACTTGGGAAGGTAGTGCGGCGGCGGGAGCATGGTGGAGAACAGTCATGGCAGTGAAGGCATGTTGCCTGAGGAAAGAGGTGCCAGACTTGAGGGTGCTGGTTGAGGGTTGCTGGCCTGGTGAAGACATTTGGGAGAAAAGAAAGGACAGCCTCTGAGAAATTCAACAAGTTGAACTTGTGTGGTGGATCCATCGGCCATCAACTCCTACACCCACCCCTAAGGCCCAAAACCTGTCCGCCCTGCGCCTCAAGCGCTTGGCACTAGCGGAGAGTAATTGTAAGGGCAACCTCCGGAGGTTGCGGCTAAATCACACAACTGGCAGAGGGAAATCCAAAGAGAACAAGTCTAAGGATCCTTCTGCCATGGCGCAGCACATCAGTGTGGGTGGCAGAGGCATGAAAATGACTGTACAGTACTTTCTGAAAGGCATGGGAGTGTCCTAGAGATTTTCAGAAATCCCTGAAGAACCCTGGAAACCAAAAAAGGAAGTTCCAGAAATAGAAGTCCCCTAACATCACTCCTCCTCTAAGGTGCAGTGTCTTGATGTACCGGGTAGAACAGCTTGCAAATAGCGCGGTTGGTTGGGGAGATAGGGTAGAGACCACAGATGATTCGGAGCGCCATGGGATAGTTGCGGTGGAAGTTCCAGATGAGGGCAGGCATGTGAATGTTTTTGGCGGGTTCCCAGGAGTTGTCTTCAATACCATAGCCCTTCCACTTGACCTTGTACTGTAGTTTGCACCAGAATAGACGGCTGTCCAGGATCTTCTCCACTTCATATTCCGTTCCATCGTCAATGAGGATGGGAGGCGATGGAGGAGGGGCTTGTTGGCCATGGATGGAATTGTATGGGGCAGGTGAGAGCTTGACCACGTTGAAGACCGAGTGCAGTCAACACATTTTGGTGGGCAGCCAGAGTCAGTATGCTAGGGGTCCAACCTGTTGCTTGACCACATATGGGCCTAGTTATTGGTGTGAAAGCTTCTGCAATGGTCGAGTGGTTGCAATGTTGGAGGCGTCTAGGTAGACATGGTCTCCAGGCTTGTACTGCGGTGCCGGAGTCTGCCCTCAATCGTAGTATTGAATCATGTCATTCTTTGCCCTGGTCAGTGCAGCCTTCACTTTGTCCTGTGCCTTCTGCATGCAGTCAACAAAGTTGTTGACCAACTCATTTTCCAATTGACATGCACATGGTTCAAAGCCCATCCAGGGGTGTTGGCCTGTGTTGAGGAAAAATGGGGAGACCTGCATGGACGTGGTTGTTGTACTGGAATTCTGCCTCAGGAAGGAGCTCATCCCAGTTGTCCTGACATTCATTGCAGAACAGCCAGAGGTACTGTTCTAGCTCCTGGTTGATGGGCTCGGTCTGTCCGTTGGACTGTGGGTGATAGGCAGTGGATGTGTGGAGCTTGACATGCAGGAGGCAGTAGAGTTCCTGGGTGAAGTCTGCCACAAACTGCAGGCCTCAGTCGGAGACATAGGTGTTGGAAAGGCCATGGAGCTTCTAGATGTTCCTCTGGTACAGGTCGGTGGTGCCCATTGTAGAGCAGGTGGTGTGTGTCGGAATGAAGTGCGCTCTTTTACTGTAGAAATCCACTATGACCATGATGGCATTGTATTCATGTGTGTCCAGGAGTTTCACAATGAAGTTGACAGAGGCCATGCTCCAGCGTGTGGCTGGTGTGGGAAGGGAGTGCAGTTGGCTAGTTGGCAAGTGAAGGTGGGGCTTTGTCCAGAGGCAGAGGTTGCAGATGCTAGTGTACATACCAATGTAGCGTGACATCTGTGGCCACCAATAGTTCCGAGAGACCAGCTCCAGTGTCTCTCAGTGGCTAGAGTGTTCAGCAATGCAGGAGTTGTGGTGCTGCTTGACAATGCACCTCCAGAGCTCTGGGTTGTTTGGCACGTAGATGCACCTCCAGAAGGTAAAAAGTCTGTCCTGCAGCCCCCACTTGTTGGTGCGTATGGATTTCACACCAGAGGGGTGTCCTGAGCGTAGCGCTAGCACAGCCTTTGTGACCTCCTTCTGTATTTCCTCCTAGTTACTTTGGCAGATGTCCTGGAGGATGTTGACCTTGTCTTCCTGGACTGCCACCCCTTTGAGCATGCAAATAGCAAACAGCTCTGGGCACAAGAGGGTGATGTTGCCATTATCCCCTGCACTGGAACCGTGGTTGGCATGCCAGGAGAGGGTGTCAGGCTTTCCTATGCTTTGGCTGGGCTTGTGGTGCAATGTAAAGTTGAAGTTGGCAAGGTACAGGGACCATCGGGCCTATCAATGGTTGAGCTTTTTGGCTGTCTGGAAGTACTCTAGGTTTTTGTGGTCCATCCAGACTTCAAACTTGTGCTGAGTCCCTTCCAGGAAGTAGCACCACTCCTCCAGTGACTGGATGATTGCAAGCATCTCCTTGTCATGGATCTTGTAATTCTGTTTTACAGCATCAAGGCTCCTGGAGTAGAAGGCTATGAGGTGCCACTTACCGTTCTCTGGGGACTCCTGGGAGAGGACCATGA
Organism: Termitomyces sp. MG148; assembly: GCA_003313785.1. NCBI lineage: Eukaryota > Fungi > Basidiomycota > Agaricomycetes > Agaricales > Lyophyllaceae > Termitomyces > Termitomyces sp. MG148. The sequence continues at coordinate 10,808 of QLOM01000977.1, forward strand.
CAGTGGCAAAGTTGGAACTGTCCACCTCGACTCGGAAGGGCTGGTTGTTGTTGGGGAAGAGCAGGATGAGCTTGGAGGTGATGGCAGACTTCAAAGCATTGAAGGCCTACTGCTCCATGTCTCCCTAAGCCCATGCAACGTCCCTCCTGGTAAGGTTGAAGAGGGGCCGAGCATGGTGGGAGAAGTCCTGGATGAACCACTGGTAGAAGTTGGTGAACTCCAGGAAGGCCTGTACTTCCTTCTTGTTCCAAGGTTCGGGCCACTGCGTGACACCAGCCACTTTCACTGGGTCCATCTCCGCCATGCCATGGGAGATGATGAGTCTGAGGTACTTGATGTGAGTCTGCTCGAACTCACACTTCTCCAGCTCAAGGTAGAGCTGGTGCTGGTAGAGACGGTCCAAGACAATTCATGTGATCCAACAATGTTCCTCCAATGTCTTGGTGTAGATGAGAATGTTGTTGAGATACACGCATACCACGCCGTTGGCTATAAGGTCCCAGAATATGTCATTCATCATGGTTTGGAAGGTGGCAGAGCTGTTGATGAGTCCAAAAAACATCACCAAGGGTTTGAACAGCCTGCGGTTGGTCCAGAATGCTGCCTTCCACTCATTTTCCTCCTGGATGTGCACGTTGTTGTAGCCCCAGCAGACGTCCAACTTAGTGAAGTAGCGCACACTCCGGAGGTTGTTGATCAGCTCTGAGATGAGGAGAAGTGGGTAGCAGTTCTTGACAGTCATTGCATTGAGTACGCAATAGTCCTAGACCAGCCAGAGGGAGCCATCCTTCTTCTTGATGAAAAACACTGGAGAGGCCATTAGGGACTTTAAGGGGCGGATTTGTCTGGACTCCAGATTCTCCTAGAGGAATGCGTTGAGCTCATCCTGCTCTTTGGGCGCAAGCGGATAGACCTTGCAGTTGGCTGGCTTTGAATCCAGCAGGATTTTGATGGCGTGGTCTCACTGCTTGCATTCTGGGAGAGAGTCAAATGAGGCCTTGAAAAAGACATCCTCAAAGTCGTGTAGGTGGTTGGAGACCACATCCAAGATCATCTCCTGCTTGCCAATGCTCATAACCGCAAAGGTGGTGCACTCCACATGGGATTTGTAGCACAGGATGAGGTCCACCACAGACTTGATGGATCACAATTTGTTACAAGTGCCATTGATGTTGTACACTGGGATGAAGGATACAAGGGGTCAAGTCATGAGCTGGTGCCGTTCCATGTAGCTAGCATCCACAAAGAGTCTGGTTACTCTGGAGTCCAGGAGGGCAACTACACTCTGGGTTTGCTGCGTGTTGGTGGTTTTGATTTCCATGTTCATCTGGAGCAAGTTTGGCAATAGGGTGGAGGCTATGATGTGCGTGCTGCCGGAAAGTATCCACGTCCATGGCGGTGCCCAGAGGCAGTACCAGGAGTGCTGGGAGCACTGCCGACAATGCCACCTGTCAGGGGACTTCTCATTTCTCCCTTCTTTCACTCCTTATTCCTTCATTCTTCCTCTATTTATTTCCTTATTTCTGCTGTCACTCTTTTACTTTACTGCTTCTATTCTTTCAACACTATCTATTAGTACTATTCTCAGCCCTTGAGGTGCTCTGGTTCTTTAGTTATCATTCAAACAAGTGTAGCCAATGCTTCCAGAGGCTTAGTAAGCATCCAGAGGCTTAGTCATCTCGAGGCTAGCCTCCAAATTACTAAGTAAGTCACATGAGACATGTGCATGACCTCTGGCAATGGCAATTTCCGAGTTTTTGATTATTTTCGGAGATTTTCCTTTTTTAGATTATAAATTTTATTGTGGCTTTTGTCATGCTATACAGTTACTTCCCATGCTTCTGGAGCCTTGGAAGCGTTACTCCTGGCATAGGGAATCCCTAGACTTGTTCTCTTTGGATTTTCCTCTGCCAGGTGAGTAGTTATGGTTGTATTACCTATATATACTTTGGATTTCCCTCTGCCGGAGTTGGATGTGGGATTGGCAGGTTGTGACACCCACATAACCAAAACCCCCAGGATGACGTGCGCAATGCCCTTGCCTGTGAAGAAAAGTTGGACATCCAGAAGCCTGAATCTTTCACCCATTGTGACCCTTGTAAATGGTGCACTTACCTCACTCAGTGTCTCAACATATTCCAGGCTAAACCTCTCACCTTCCAACTAGAGAGTGCGCATGTGGCCTTCACCGCGTTCTACCTGCAGGGAATTGCCTTCAACCACTACACTGCTCTCCTCCGGTTTGACTCCTATAGCCTGGTACTCTCTGACTGGCAAGCCTTTGTCGCAGAATTCTCAAGCAAGTTCAGAGTATTTGACACCGTAGCCAAGACCAAGGACAACCTGTTCAACCTCTGGATGTGCCTCAAAGAACGTTTGTTTTATGACCTTCATTGTACGTTTTGAAAAAGAAGCTTACAAAACAAGCTGGAATTACAACGCTCTCTGGTATGCACTCCGGCATGCCCTCCCACAACACATCAAGGATGTCCTCCATCTGGCACCCAAGCAAGCCGACTATACCAGATACAAAGCCCTTGTCATGCAAATTGACCAACGGTACTGGGAAGACTAAAGCGAGTACAGCACCAACCGGAGCCAGTGGAGCACCTCTGGAAGTCAGAACTGGCAAGGAGGTACCACCAATACTACTATTAATAGACCCACTAACACTCCTCAACCTCCTGCCACCCCTGGAGCCTGCTCCCCATACAACCAGAACCCATCTCCAAATAGCCAACCTCCTAGACCTCGCCCCTCTGCCCAGCTTAACGCCAATGACACCATTAAGGCACCTGAGCCGCCCTCTGATGACTAGACAACTCCAGAACCCCTTGATGGCAACTCTGAGGCACTTGAGAACAAGGAGGCACTATGTGCCAATCGGTTCCAAAACTCTGGTAGGCCCTGGATTGACATACTCAAAGATGTACAGGAGTGCCATCAGAAGGAAGGAGTGTGTATATTGTGTGGAGAACCCGGACCTTTCATTGGTGAGTGTCCTAAACGGAAAACACTAGGCCACGCTGTATGGACACTGGAGGGAGACAACTTGGACTTCTAATTCTCGAAAAACGACCCTGCAATTTAGTCCCAGAAGATGCACTAAATCATGAAGACAACTCCAACGTCTTCTCCACCCTGATCTCTCACCTCTGTGCAGCACTTGCATCACAGGACACCCACTTGGCTCACCTCTCCTCCCACTTCTTGCAATCCCTCCTCCTCCACACCACTATTGCTCCTTCTAACAGATCTGTGAACACTCTTATTAATAGTGGTGCTACTGACAACTTTATTTCCTGTAGACCAGTGTAAGTAGATGTTCCTCAGTTATGACAAAGTCTGTGAAACAGCTCTATTACCTGTAGACAAGTGTAAGTAGATGTCTACAGAGATATGTAAGTATTGGATAATATAAAGTAGCGTAGCGACATACCCCTCAGTCATGACAAAGTCCGTGAAACAGCTGAGGGGCACTTTTGTGTACATAAGGTTTTATAGTCTGAAAATAAATGTTTAATAAAGAATAGTAAACAAGTGTTGCGCCATGGTGGTGCAACATAACGAATAAATATAAGTAAAAACAAAGAAAACAAAATATAAAATAGGTTATACCGCATAGCGCTGACTAGACGTCACATTTTAACACTCCCCCTGACGTCTTGGTTGTGCTAGATTCCAAGACCCATGAGTTTCACCAAGTATTTGTGACTAGCACGCGTGAGGGGTTTGGTAAAGAGGTCGGCAATATTTTCGGAGGATGGTATAGGTATGATCTCGATTTGTCCTTCACGTAGGCATTCTCAGATATAGTGATGTCGTATATCAATGTGCTTTGCATGTGCATGGCCCTTCGTTGACCTGGCAAGATCAATAGACAACTGGTTGTCTGCGCAAATGATAGCGGGAAAGTGTTGTGGCAGGTCTACTTTGGATAAGAAATTGAACATCCAGAGGGCTTGCTGTGCACTGCGAGTGAGAGCCATATACTCCGCCTCGGTAGTGCTAAGCGCCACAGTGGGTTGACGCTTTGAGCTCCACAACACGGCTCCCCCAGCTATCATGAATACGTATCCTGCGGTCGATCACCTGGTGTCTAGATCCTCTCCGTAGTCCAAGTCAACATACCCACTTGGTTTGATATCCTGGTCCGGGTGCCTAGAGTAACTGAGCTTGTATCCCAACGTTTCCTTCACATACCCAAGCACATGGAGCAACGCCTTCCAGTGCGAGAGGCCAGGGTTTGATTGGAAGCAAGCAAGGAGTCCGACTGCGAAAAATAGATCTGGGCGTGTGGTTACTTGAGCCCACATCAGTGAGCCAAGGGCTTCCCTGTATGGCTTATCTGCCATATACCTCTTGTCATCTTCTGTCTTTGGGCACATCTCTTCGGTGAGTTGAATACCTGTAGGTAATGGGGTAGAGTGCGGATTACAATTACTCATGCCGAAATGCTCTAGCACGCGTGTCAAGTATGCCTTTTGGGACAACAATATCTTGCCCGTCATAGTATCATGCTCAATCACCATGCCAAGTATAAACGCTGGGTCTTTCAAGTCTTTGATCTCGTATATGTCTGCTAGCTGTTCTTTTGCTCGTTTTGCTCCTTCCTTAGTAGTGGATGTACCGAAGACATCATCGTTAAAAGTGTTCGTGATCATGTGCTCTCCGTTTGCATTCTTCACTCGAACGCATGGGTCAGCTCTAGATGTGTAGTATCCCAAGTCCTTATAAGCTTTGTCCAGGGTCCAGAATCAGTCTCGCCCCCCTTGCATCAGACCGTACAGTGTCTTCAGGAGGACTACTTTCTTCCCCTCCCCTCCTGATAGACCAGGTGGCACGTCCATGTAGACCTGAAACTCTGGGACACTGTTAAGGTACGCTGACACAAAATCACATTGCAGTGACAGCAATTGTGATTCGAAGGGATTCCAGACGTATGACGGCTGCGTATGTTTCATCATAGTCCTCTCCCAGCACCTGAGAGTAACCTTTTGCCACTAGCCTTGCTTTCCGACGTACTATTTGTCCCTCCGCATTGTATTTATTTGCAAATACCCAATGGCATCCAATAGTCCTTTTGCCCACTGGTACTTCACCTTCTGGGATCAAGCGCCAGACCTTCCTGTCCTCCATGGTGCGTAGCTCATCCTCTATGGCTGGTTTCCAGAGATCTGGGCACCTCATGGCCTTGGCATATGTTGCTGGTATGTGGTGGTTGTTGGCAGTGGCGTTCGTCAGCAAAGCTAAGTATGCATACGTATTCCTAGCCGCCAACGCCTGTGGTTCCTTCCCCTGTAACCTCATCGAGCGTCTTGGTGCAGGTGGCGTTACAACACTGGCCGGTACCTGTGCCGTTTCCAGGGGTTGGTTGCTGTCAGGGCTGATGTCAGGGATGTCAGCAGTCACATCAGCTGGATCAGTGGCTGGGACCTGTGGCTCATGAAGTGGCGCAACTCCATTCACTCGTGGTGCTACGGGTTGTCACGGTGTAAGGATGCCTGGTGTTTGTGCACTGGGCGTATCGTGTGTCTTGTGTGCGGAAAGTAAGTCGTCCATCTCGTCGTCCATGACATACGTTTGGTGCCCTGACCCCTCGTCAAAAATGACGTCACGGGCTGTCATAATGGTTCAAGATGTCTTATCAAACAGACGATACCCTCCCATGCCAGCATATCTGACCAGCACGCACTTGACCGATTTTGGCTCGAGCTTGGACTTTATGAGTTCCTTCGGTACCTTTGCAAACGCGATGCACCCAAAAGGTCTCAAGTACGCCACGTTTTGCCTTTTCCCAGACCACTTTTCCTCAGGCACTCCCTCATGTCGCACAGACGGTAAATGGTTTCGCGTATGAATCTGGGTAGCAGCAGCCTCTGCCCAGAGCTCTTTAGATAAACCACTCTCCGCAAGCATGCATCTGACCCCCTCAATGATAGTCCGGATAGCCCTCTCAATGAACCTGTTCTGGGCGTGCGCGTATGGTACAACAGGTCTCAGGACAATACCCTGCGTCCTACAGTAGTCTTCCCATAGTTTGTTCATCCATTCACGACCGGCGTCCATACGAACATTTTGCAATTTGTATCCAGTCTGGCATTCGGACTCAGCATGGTAGTTGGTGAAGGCGGTCAGAGTGGTAACGGCATCCTTGCATGTAAGAAAATAACCCGTGAGTCTTGCAGTACATCCGTCTGCAAGCAGCATCATATACACTGCTCCACCCAGTGACTTTGTTGACGCTGGACCCCACAGGTCTATGTACACGCATTCGTTTGGTTTGCTCTCGGTTTTGCGCTCGCCACTGTAGGGTCTTGAGGTATGTTTGCCGTAGATACAATCTTCACACAAGCCTTTAACCTCTAAGTCCCCTTTTATCTTCAGTCCGTCTACCAAATCCTTCCTGGCCAGCGTTCGAATTGAATCTGCTCCTGCATGACCAAAGCGACGATGCCATCCGTCGATATCTACTGGTTGGTTCACTGAGGTCACAATCATTGCCTGAGGTGCACTCATTTCATCCAGCGTGTTGAGATGATACATCCCACTTGAGCCTCTCTCAGTCAAGATCTCTTGCCCTTCGGCATCCTTGAATACCACCATGCCCTTTTCGAAAATGACTGAGAAACCTGCCCGATCAAATTTGCCAATGGAGATGAGGTTTGCGGCAAGATCTGGTGTATGCAGTGCGTTTCGGAATACTAGCTCAGCTGTCTTTCCCTTTGTGGTAACTGTTTTTCTGACAGTGCCTTGGCCTACGATGTGAAATACCAAGTCCTTAGATACCGCTCTACCCTCCCTTGGTACTGCAAGTTCCATGTATTCTGAGAACATGGACCGGTCCACAAAACAGTGGTCGCTCGCTCCAGAGTCTGCAAAAGTCGGGATTGTAGACATGTTATTTGGTATGGTGGCTAAGGCGTATGTAGTCTGGGTTTCTGAGGTTGATGTATTCACAAGGTTGGCTGTAGGCGGGGTTTTTGCAGTGAGTGAGGCTAGTGCTTGGTCCCAGTTCCTGAAAGTTGGCGGGAACTGTCCTTCCTTTCCGCCACCCTTCCAGTAGCACCTTTCTATCGTGTGCCCTGTCCTTTTACAGTTCGGGTTTGTGCACGTCAATTTAGGCTTTTGAGTCGTCATGGCTTGTAAGGCAGTAACAGACGGGGTTGTCGGTTTCTGCATCCTCAGGCGCTCCCAATGAATTAACAATCCTGAGATTAATTCGGCCGACGTTTTGGTAGAGTATAGACTAGCTACGACGATGTTCCAGGACTCTGGTAACAACATCATAACAATAGATCTGAATGTGGCGTCGGAGATGCTTGCTCCCTTCTCGGTGGCGTCCAACCATTTTGTGCATAAGTCGGAAATATGGGCTATGAGGTCTCCTCTATCTGCAAATCGTGTTCCTCGGAGTGCATTTTTTGCTCCCATGGCTGCCAACTCTGACATTGCACCATATGACTTTGTCAACAAGTCCCACGCATCAGCTGCAGATCTGTCCATCTTGATACCGAGTCCTACGGAGTTTTTGCAATTGTAAATGATAAGTGCGAGACTCCATGCATCACGGACGTCCCATTCCTTGAAAGAGGGTGTACACGAGTTCCATTGAGTAGGTTCAACTGAACTTGCTTTGGTTGTGTTGTTGATGTCGAGGGCCAGCTTTACTTCCTCTTCATCCTTTTGTGTTGTGCTTTTAGGCATGGGTGTTGTAGTGGTCGGCTTGGGGATGCTACCATCGAGATATCCCTTTGCTCCTCGTGCACGGGCTGCAATCAGCATCCTGCTCTTGAATTGTACGAAATTTGTTCCGTCAAAGTGAAGTTCCTCCAGAAATATCAGGGGACCGTTGGATGTAGAGTTTTGGGACATTTTGGTGTCGGTTGCATGTGTGAGCCGTACAAGAAAAAATTTCTGCGCAAGATCAAGCGAGAACATGGGGCCTATAACCTCCTGTAGACCAGTGTAAGTAGATGTCCCTCAGTCACGACAAAGTCTGTGAAACAGCTCTATTACCTGTAGACAAGTGTAAGTAGATGTCTACAGAGATATGTAAGTATTGGATAATATAAAGTAGCGTAGCGACATACCCCTCAGTCACAACAAAGTCCGTGAAACAGCTGAGGGGCACTTTTGTGTACGTAAGGTTTTATAGTCTGAAAATAAATGTTTAATAAAGAATAGTAAACAAGTGTTGTGCCGTGGTGGCGCAATATAACAAATAAATATAAGTAAAAACAAAGAAAACAAAATATAAAATAGGTTATACCGCATAGCGCTGACTAGACGTCACATTTTAACATTATTGACAAAGCTTGGGCTGCTCTTGCCCCTGGACCAGCACGATGTCTCCCAATTCTCATACAACTTTGACTCTTTGACGGGAACTCCTCCTCTGATGGCAACATCACTCACTTTGTCCGACTCCCCATCACCTTTGCCAATGGCCAGCAGCAAGAACTCTGGCTCCTGGTCACTAAACTCTACACGTCTACACCTCTGATCTTGGGGCTCCCATGGCTTCACAGTACAAACCCTCGAATCAACTGGCAGGACCTCACTCTCCACCTTGATTGCGGTAGCACTCCCAAGAAGGCCCCCATGTTGTTCAATATCCTCGTAACCTCCACCTCCTGAAGGCCCCAACCATCCCCAGAGCAGAAGCCCCGATGCCGGAGCAACTCACTTTGCGCTCTGTTTGGTCCTTCATTATCAACGTACGACTCAAAGACACCCCGGAGCTCCTCTCTGCTCTTATTGACAGCGGGGCCACTGAAACATTCATCAGTGATCACTTCACAATCCCCCATTAAAAGCTTGATCACCTGCTCAAACTCCAGCTCTTTGATGGTCATTCCATGCCCTCAGGTCCCATCACCAAAACCCATTCTAACACCCTTACCCTCAACAACAACTTGAAGTTCCTCACCGACTTCCTGGTCACACAACTCCATGAGTCGACCCTCATCGTCCTAGGACTGTCCTGGCTTCACAATGCCGACCCCAACATTGACTGGAACTCTTTCATAATGACGTTCCCTTGTCCCAGAGCCAAACTTGCTGCTGCTATATCCCTCAAGTTGCAGCCCTACAACAACACCCCTACCCCGGACAACTCCTGAAGCACCAACACCCCCTGTACAACACCCAGAAGTACCCTCTCTTTTTCCTCCAACATCCTCTGCAACAAATACAAGGAACCAAATTACTCTGCCCAGAACCATTGAAAGCCCATCCCGCTCTGTCTGAAGAACGTGGATTCGACCCCCATTGACCTCAGCACCCTCGACATCAAAATCATTGGTGCCGTCCCCTTTGCACACATACTTCAGGAAGGTGCTCAGGTGTACCAACTCCACATCACACCCACCCTCCCAGAGGAACATCTAAGGGCCAAAGCCAACCCCCTGGAGACATGCTCAGAGGAGGACATACTATGCAAAGTAATTCTCCCTGAATATCACAAGTTTGCTGATGTGTTCTCCAAGGGCAGCGCCCAAGAACTCCCTCCCCACCAGTTCTACAACCACAAAATTGACCTCAAAAAAGGCACCTCACCCCCTTTTGGATGAGTCTACAACATGTCGGAGGTTGAACTCCAAGCCCTCAAGGATCACCTCAACGAGATGCTTGGCAAGGGTTTCATCTGCCCCTCCATCTTTGCTGCCAAAGCCCTGGTCCTGTTTGTCAAGAAGAAAAATAGCTCTTTGCGCCTCTGCGTTGACTACCGAGGACTCAACAAGATTACAAAGAAGAATCAGTACCCCCTGCCCCTCATTGGAGACCTCATTGACCAACTCTGAAACACCAAGATCTACACCAAAATTGACTTACATTCTGGCTACAACAATGTTTGTATAGCTCTGGGACATGAGTAGAAAACGGCGTTCTGGACTTGGTATGGTCTCTTTGAGTACTTGGTTATGCTTTTCAGAATGACTAACTCCCCCGCCACATTCCATACTTCATGAACAACATCTTTCACAACATGAACAACATGTTCATCATCGTATACCTGGACGACATTCTCGTTTATTTGAACTCACTGAAAAAACACCAGGACCACGTCCGCCATGTCCTCACTCGCCTCCAAGAACACCACTTTCATGCCAAACTCAAAAAATGCTCCTTCTACACCACCAAAGTCAAGTACCTTGGCATTATAGTAACTCCGGATGGAGTTTGTATGGACCCCGGCAAGTTCAACGCCATCCTCAACTGGCCCACCCCCCAGAACATCAAGGAAGTACAGTCTTTTCTGGGTTTTGTTAACTTCTACCGGAGATTCATAGACAACTACTCCGGGATCACAAAACCCCTGAACCAACTTATCCAAAAGGACACCCCCTGGGCCTGGGACAGTAAGTGCCAGAGTGTAAGGGCGACCTCCAGGAGTTGTGGCTAAGTCATACAACTAGCAGAGAGAAATCCAAAGTTTATTAGAGGCAGTAAATACAACAGGGAAATAACTAATCACCTAGCAGAGGGAAATCCAAAGAGAACAAGTCTAAGGATCCCTCTGCCATGGCATGGCACATCAGTACGGAGGCAGAGGCATGAGAACGGCTGTACAGTACTTCTCCAATGGCATGGGAGCATCCTGGAGAAGTCTGACTAAGGGCAGGTTGCTCCGGAGATTTCTGGGGACCGCCAGAGAACTCCGGAGTGGCCGAAAAAGGAAGTCCCCTGACACAGAGTGTCTTCCAACTCCTCAAGAAAGCCTTCACAACTGCCCCAGTGCTCCAACACTTCGACCCAGAACTCCCCATCATACTCAAATGCAATGCCTCTGACTACGCCATCACTAACTATCTTGCAGATGGACCCTGACACCCAGGATCTTTGACCTGTTGCCTTCTACACATGCTCCATGATTGATGCCAAATTAAACTATGAACAAGAAGCTACTGGCAACCGTAGAAGCTTTCAAACAGTGGTGAGCCTATCTTGAGGGAGCTCAGCACTGCATCCAAGTCTATTTGGACCACAACAATTTGCAGTATTGCACCACAACAAAGCAGCTCAGTTAACAACAAGCCCGGAGGTCAGAGATACTCTCCAAATACGACTTCACCATTCATTACCGCTCCAGAAGACTCGGAGCCAAACCCAATGCCCTCACTCAAAGGCCTGACATCTACCCCAAGAAGGTCTTTGAAGCGGATCAGAACTCATTCAACCACTATGTGGTAATTCCTCCCAAATATCTAAATGCGGTGCTAATCATGAATGAGGAAGGAATTCTGAGTCAGATCTGAAAAGCCCCCCACAACAAGTTTTTTGTCCAACATGACCCCCGGAACTCTAACTCCAAGGACCCACTACACGACGACACCTACACCCTATCTCCAGACCAACAAATTCTCCTCTGGAATGGTCTCATTCATGCAAAGTTGCGACTCAACATCCTCCAACAGCATCATGATCACAAGCTTCAAGGACACCTGAGCATACGTAAGACCCTCCAGAGCCAAAGTTCCCTGCCACCGCCCCTATGGCCTACTACAACCCCTCCTTGTTGGATGGAGACCCTGGTCCTTGATTTCTATGGACCACATTGTCAAGCTCCCAGAGTTCAAAGGCTTCAATGTGATCCTGGTAGTGGTATGTAGACTGACCAAACAGGCCGTCTTCCTATTCTGTCACACCACCAACACTGCTCCAGAGTTCACTAAACTATTCCTGGAGCATGTCTTTGTGAAGCACAGACTCTCAGAAAACATTGTATCCAATTGAGGCCCCCTGTTTGTCTCAAAATTCTGGACCTTGCTCTGCAAGGCCCTCGACATCTAAGTCCGACTCTCAACCACCTACCACCCAGAGACCAATGGGCAGACTGAGCGAGTGAACCAGATGCTGGAGCAATACCTCCGTCTTTATGTCAACTACCTCCAGAATGACTAGCATGCAGAGCTACCCCTCGCTGAGTTCACTTATAATAATACCCCTCATTCTGCCACTGGAGTCTCACCCTTCTTTGCTAACAAAGGTTATCACCCCTGGCTCACTATCTCTCTCCAAGACATCCCCTCCCATGTCACTCACAAAGTCGCCGAAGACCTCCGGTCACTCCACCAATCTCTCCAGGAAGAAATTGACATTGCCAACAAGGCCTAGGCAAAGCACACCAACTCCAAACAAGAAAACACCTCCAACTGGACTCCTGACACCATGATTCAGCTTGACCAGCGCAACCTGCGCACTTGACAACCCTCCCTGAAGCTGGATCACAAACAATTTGGCCTCTTCAAGATCCTCTGGAAGATTTCGACCCACGCCTACAAACTTGATCTCTCCCTGGGCATGAAGGGCCTCCACCCCATGTTCCACATTCAACTCCTTGAGAAGCACACCCCCGACTCATTCCCTGGACAATACTCCAACCGACCCTTGCCCTTCGAAGTCAAGGACAAGTACCACTACAAAGTAGACAACATCCTCAACTCCAAAAAATTACAAGGTTGCACCCACTACCTGGTTTGATGGAAGGGATACAGCTCCAAGAACAACACCTGGGAACCCCAACAAAACTTGGACAGAGCCTCCAACATACTTCAGGAGTTCTACCATTGACACTCCAACAAACCCCAGGACTCCCGGGACTGGAATCCACAGATGGCATCAGTGGGCTTAACTCCCACCTCTGGATTCATGAGGGATTCAATTCCCACCCAGTTTATGCAAGAAGACACAAAAATATATACGTTAGGCAAGATATTGGAGCAAAACTATTTACAATAGGGTGCCAAAGAGCAAGTCCAAGATCCCCCTACTCCCACCCCTCTGCAACCTGCAACGCCTCCATCTTTTCTGCTAACCCTGCCATGACCTCCTCCATGCTTGGTAGGACCTCCCCTGCATCTTCCACTATCTCCATCCATGACTCCAGCTCCAACACGTTTCTCTGGTGGTGCCCAGCCAATAGCCTTGTCAGCTGCCCCGCCCTCAGCTGAATTTCCAGCAGACCCTTCTGCCCAACCCTGCCCAACCTCTCTTGAACAAATGCCGCTGCTGACATAGCCCCGTCTAGAAGCAAGCAATGCTCCTGGGCCCACTTTACGAACCAAAGTCAGCCTGGAAAAGGATTGATAACATGAAGAGGATGTACAAAGAAGTGACACCCGCATCCTCGCCAGCTCCTGTGTCAACCATTCCTGGCAATACTCCCCCTCCCCCTGCGAGACCTGCAGCTGCCAAGCCAACTCCCAGACCTCCTCTGCCAAGGGGACTTCAAAGGCGGGCGCCCTGAGTTGGCTTTGCAACTCCTTTACCTTGTCCTTGAATGTCTCCTGCTGCTGGAAGGCCTCCTCATGCAACCTCTTAGACTCCTGCCGCCTCCGCAGAGCCTTTTTCTGCTCTGCTCTAGTCCGCCGCAGCTCCTTCTGCAAACTCCAGACTTGTTCCCCCACTACTACCACCACTGCCTGTCAATGCACCTCCTCTAACTCCCGTTGCAACTCCACATGTGCATCCTAAATCCCTTGTAAACACACGATGTTTGATGAAAAAGTCTTGCATGCCAACCCCGGAGAGAAAACATGTGAGGGCCCTGCCTCCGGTGAACTCCTGGCACGCTTGGAGGCCGGTTGCAATGTGTGCCCTGGGGACGCCTGACGTTTACCTTTGTCACAATAAGGGAACTCTGGACCCACCACAGGCTTCACCTCTCCCACCCTCCCCTCCTCTTCTGACGGTTCCAGCACCCAAACACAAGGCAGTGCCCCAAGATGCACTAGGACCCATGCCAGATCCCACCCCTGTTTCTGGACCATGCACCGCACCCATCATAACTGCGTCATCAAACACTGTTTGTGATTGGAACGGCACACCTTGTGTCAGGTTCCGCTGACCCAGAGGCTCAGCAATTCTGGGCGAGGCCTTACCAAGCGGACTTGAACAGCTACGGACACGCCGGGACTTAGAGAGGACCGGAGGAAGGCGCCAGGACAAGGTGACGTGCGCCGGGAGCGTGGGGAGACCAGACGAAGTGTCCCGGGGTTGGCGCGAGCAAGGGGCGGGCGCTGGACGAGAAGGTTCTACTGAGGGAAGTTTGGGTTAGACGGCGCGATGGGTGGCGTGCCGGCGGCAAACTATCCGGGGAAATCAGGGGGCTGATAGGTGAATAGGCAATTTAGAGTTTGACAGGTGTGGGACCGAGCTCAGAGGAGCGGAGGATGCGGGCCGGGAAGATAGGAGATCGGAATACAAGAAGGGAAGGGAAGGAGAAACTTGAGGCAGAGACGAGGATGGAGGAAAGAGACGGATGAGCAAAGGAGATGGAATTAAGAGAGTAGATAGAGACAATGGACAGATACGAGATGAGAGAGTAGAGACAAATACGGACTATAGAAATGGAGACGAGTACGAGATGATAGAATGGAGACGAGTATGAGACGATAGAATGGAGACGAGTACGAGGCAAAGTTACGAGACCGGAGCGATACGAGAGGAAAACCGGAGAGTATGGGCAATATCAAGACTACCGTACTTAGTGCTACAGGGGGGCTTATATACTGACTATACGATGAGGCAGGTCCGGGGTCCCGGTTCTGGGTCTGGGGCTGCTCCGGGGCTCTGGTGGTGTCCCGGAGCACCTAGGAGGACAAAGGAAGACCGCGGGTGTCAGCTGGGAGTGGCGCCGTTGCTTTGGGAGTCGCAGTGGCGCGACGAGAGGACGTGATGAGGCATGATGCGAGAGTTGATGCGGGACGAAGCATGATGCGTGGGTTGATGCGCAGGGCGATGCATGATGCGTGGCATGATGCGTGGCACGAAGCGATCATGCATGATGCGTCGAATGATGCGTGATGCGTCGGATGTTGTGTGGGTCGCCGTGCTGTCACACCGGGGATCTCCGGGGGTCGTCGGCAGTGTTTGTGGGGTGTCCAGGGGGAACGTCAGGGTCGACCGGGGTATGACGTGATGGCCATGTTGGGTGTTCGTGGGGTTCGTCCCGAGTCGAGGTCGTGCGAGGGGTGTTTGCCGGGGTGTGTGGTGTGGTCCTGGGCCCGGGGCTCAGGCCCGGGGGTGGGTCGTGACACCTCACACATTGAAGAGTTATGCCAGGTGCCTTCCTCTGGACCAGTAAATGTGCAGGGCATGTCCCGGCGCTTGCAATGGTAACACTAGAGAATTCAGCCCATGAGCCTTGATAAAAGAAGGAGACCACTCACCAAACCATGACACCATGCAAGAGTACCCCAGCGGTAAGTCTGGGCTGCTACGAACTGCTCTGGGGTTACCTCCTCCTCTGTAACCCGGGCAGATGCTAGCACCACATCTAGCTGCCCCAAAGCAAACAAGGGGTGCAAAAGATGAGACAACAAGGGCATAGGAAGAGACATGGAAGGAAGAATGAGAGAAAAGACAAGTCAAATTTTTTCTCTTTTTCTCTCTTTCTGAAGATCATTGGGGGCTTCTGAATTGCCATTAGCGCTTCTAGGTTGCATCAAGACTTCCTTTTGCACAAAGAAACCCAGCACATTCCCATGATTGACCCACGCTTCGAAGGGTCTTGGTGCTGAAGGCTCTTTCAATGTGTCACAGAACATGATTTTCTTTCTGTGCATCCTGAGTCTGCCAATTACAATGTAAAGCAGATCTGCATCTTTAATGCTAACAAAACCTTGGTCTTCCTTTGCCTTGAGGTTTTCTGTGAGGACTTCAATTACTCTGTTGATCCAACTTTGATTTTAGCAGGTCTCTTATGCTGTTCTGCATAGAAGCAAGGAGAATTGCCAGCAGTGGGCCTCTCCAACTAGTCTGATTTGCTAGTCCATTTCAGGCCCGTATTAAGATCCTTCTGATCTTTGAAGACTACTCCTACTCTGGTTACAGTGTCCTCAAGGGGTTCTGTTGCTTGTTTGTGCTTGCTATATAGGCTGTTCTTAGCTTAGTTGAGGATCCATTCCTTTTTAGTGAGGTGTATGAGACTTTGTTAAGTGGGCCTGAGGTAAAGATTCTAAATATATCTGCTAAAGTTCCATCTGTAAAAAGGCTTGCATCAAAATCAACAATTGCCCTTCTACAGGAGGTGGATTGATTCTGAGAACGCATCAAGTTGTTGTTAGCCTGCGGTTTCCTTGGGTTTCACTTTGCAGGGAGGGAGTTCAGCATGTCCCTTGCTCTATTATAGCAGAAGTTGGGGTGAAGGCACCCTGTTCAATCTTCTATCACCATACAGTCTGAGTATTCACAATCATCCTGTTCAAAATAGTCTAAGTCTTCCAAGGCTTCAAAGAGAGCTACAGCTTTTTCTACAGTAAGCATCTTGTGCTTTGTTTTTAGGCAGTCCACAACTTTTCTTTGATTAAGTCTTCTGAGTCTTGGGTTTGCCACATAATGATACCACATTGGCATCTGCCTCTGTATTTCTCTGAAGAAGCACAGTCACACTTGAGAGGTCTTGTGGTCAAGAACTGGTGTAAGTCCTGATATTGTGCAAAAACCTGCCTGTCTCATGACCTGCCTAGCTTACTCCCAGGCCTGAGCCCCAGTCCTGGGACCCTCAGCACATTTTCTGGCAACCACTCCCGCGACCACCGAACTCTGGGATAAGACAAGCCAGACCAACAACATGGCCATCACGTCACACTGTGGCAATCCCCAGCGCTTCCTTGAACATCACCAACAGCCCTGGGCCCTACTAGAACATCACCGACCTTCTCCGACGGCTCTTCAGACATCACCGGCATGACAGGCAACTTCACCCACATCATTCCTCCTATCACATCCATCATTCACTGCATCATGCATCATTCTGGATCAGCCTGGCACTCCACACATCATTCACTGCATCATGCCTTGCACGTGCTCTTGCCAGTTGCGCAGCACCAATACCACAACTCCCAAAGCAACGATGCCACTGCCACACTCCAAACCAACACCCATGGGCCTCCTTTGTCTATTCCTATGTCCCCCGGGCCACCACTGAAACCTCAGAATCCATCCTCGGACCTGGTACTGGGACCAGACTTTAGCATACCATAGTATATAAGCACCATCATAGCACCTCGTATAGTAGTCTTGATATTGCCTAAGTATTCCCAGTATTCTTTGCCTTGTCTCCAGTTTTGTCTTGTCAGCCTTGTACTCATCACATTTTATTGTCTCATACTTGTCTCTATTACATCGTCTCGTACTCATCTCTAAATCTCTTGTATCTTGTCTTCTATACTTCTGTCCCCAATCTATTGGTTTCCTGCCTCCTTTTCCGCTCCGTTTCCTTTTGTCTCTCTATTTTGGCTTTTTTCTTCCTGGTCTTTAACCTAACCGGCTCCACATGGCTCTGCCTCCTTACTGCTTGGCTCTATGCCCTTCTAGCTCCAAAACCCTAACTGTGCAAACCTTCTTTGGGTTTCTCATGCCACAAAACAACCGCCGGCACATCCATCTATCTACCAATTGTCCCGGACCTCCCCTGTATAGTCTATTTTGCCCTGGCGCTCGCTTCCCACTTGCGCCTCACACTGTGTGTCATGTCACATTCTGCCTGCCTTTTCCCTGGCCCTGATGCACCTTCCACCCTCCAACGCATGCCCCAGGCTCTTGACAAGCCCCATTTGTGTCCATACCCATCTGAGTCTGCTTTGTAAGGCCTCGCCCAGACTTGCTGAGCCCCCAGGTCAGCGGAACCTGATACTGCCTAAGAAAACTATCTAAGGCTTTTTATACTTTGGAGAGACATGGACCTGGTAAAAACTGCCCTCCCATCCTCTAGGCTAAACTATGAGACTAGGAGTGATATAGTCACACATGCTACAGTGATGGTTGACATGAGATGGTTTTTGCACTAAGTGAAGTGTTGAGGGGTTTTGCTCTCAGTGATGGCATATGTCCAGTGTGTCAAAGTCAGAGGAACACTATAGAAACAATATCAAGATTGACCATGTGGAGACCATTTCAAACCAAAGGAATGTGCCTGACAACAAATTGATATCGTCTTTTTAGCATAATAAACCTTGGTGCATATTATTGGAATCACCAACAAACCTCATGTGTCAGGGTGGCCAACAATGGCCAACATACATTTATTTCACCCTCTACTTTGACATCTAATATATATCACACCATTGTCTCATACACCTATATATACTATACATACAGAACAACACCCTCAGTCACTTATTTGTATATGACTGAGGGTGAGTAACTCAATTGCCATAAATCTATACATTACACTTACATTGTACTACAGACTAGATTACTTACTATTCTGTATAGGTTCTAACACATATCTGCCAGCTGTTTGACTGAAGCATGTTTGTTGAGGAATATATCTAAGAGTATGCCAATTGACCTCATCAATAAGTCAGTGCAGTATCATTTAGTACATTGATGCAAAATGTAGGGTTTGTTGAACTAATCAGAGGGACTCTAATCAGTGTAGACAACTAAACTTTACTTTTGCGAGTTTTGTGGAGCTATGACACAGAAACTAACACTTGTAATGAAGTTGTAATAGCTTTTGTAGTTTTATTTTATGATTATAATGAACCGAAGCAGTTCACAATATAAATGGTCTCTAAAAAGATACCAAAGAGCGACCCTAGTAAAGTCAACTAAATGATAGGCCTAAGTAGTCACACTCCCTGGGGACCCCAAGCCACACAAATGGTTTATTTACTAGATTAACAAAGTTCAAGCTTTGATTTGAGCAAACTTAATTCACACAAATGTAGGCAATAAGCTTTATCAAAGCTGGTCTGAAGTACTTTACTGATTAGCCTAAGTAGTCTACCCCAAGCTGCACAGGTATTTCCTTGCCTGGGTCCCCTCCTCCTTGTCCTATTTATACCTCTTTCCCTGCACGCAGACCACGCATGATTAGCGTGTCCACAGACCTCCCATTGGTCTGGGCACTGGTTAAGATTGAGCCGGCCAGGAGTCAATTCAATAAAATTTACTGAATTGAAAGTTTTTGCTCTGGCAGCTGGTTTTAGGCTATTTTTGGCCTCTGGTTTCCGCGTTTCCGCCATCTGGGACCCACTAAGGGTCCTTCTGTTGTATCCGTGTGGTTCCAGGGAGTCCGGAGGTACCCAGGGGAGCAGGATAGCACTACAATTGAGTGCTGTAAGGCTCCAGAAAGGAAAGTCATGAAGGTTTGATGGTTCTGATGTGCTGATCGCAGATCGTGATCTAGGATCTTTGATTGATTTCATCAATTCTTAATTTAGACTGATTTCAGTATTCGGATCCAGATCCAGAATTAAATAGTATTAATCTAATCTATTTTGATGGCTGCCAAGTGCTGTGCTATTTTCAGCTTTATCTTTGATTGCGGATTTTTCCATGATCAAATCAGCTTTTTTTGACACTGCCACATCTCGGTTGTTATTCCATCAAGATCTTACTCCAGATCATCAATGATTGATTGATGGAATCTTTGGCTATCATTATTTCATCACTACTCAAAGGTCTGTCTATAACTCGACAATTTATGCACTGTTTGACATCATTTGACCAGTTTCAGACTTGTCAGGAGGTGCGGAACATTATGGTATGTACAGCCTACCAGTTTTGGCTGTTTGGTATGTCCAGCTTACAGTTTTCAGCCTTATTTTAGACATACTTTCTATTTTGTCTTATACTGCTATAATGTTATGGGTTTTATTGTTCCGTTACGGCAGGCCGTTGATAAGACCTGGGCTGGGCTCAGCGCAGCAAAGCTATAATTAGCGACTTTTGTTGATAACAGTTTGGCGGCTCACTCAGGCGACCAGGCGCAACGCGAACGACACATGACTAGGCGACTACAGGATGTTTAGCGCACGGGACTACCAGACCACGGGACTCGCTCACCTGACTGACACACACATGACCTCAGGCTCGATAACAGGTCACCGATCAAAGATAGCCGGCGACTTATAAGATTA
>QLOM01000978.1:0-15128 GCA_003313785.1 Termitomyces sp. MG148
CCTCCCCCTCCCCTTGCTTAGCACCACCGCCAGCAACAGCGACCAAGAGACACAGCCGCACCTTCCACTCGAGCCCGCCAAACGTCGTCACGGGCCCCCCGGGCACGTCCTGCCCGACACGCACCTGGAACGCGGGCGCCGCGTCGGAGGGTATGTCGAGCGTGAACGTCGTGCGGAGCGTCGAGAGCAGATGCGACGCGTGGTGCTCTGCGTGCACGCGGTTGAGCTGGCGCGTCGGCGTCGGCGGCGAGATCGTCGACGGGAGGGACTCGTGGGCTTCGAGGATCGCGGAGAGCTGCATGAATGGGCGGTTGGTGATGGCGGCGGCGAGTGCGTGAGGACAGCGTACCTGAACGACCCTCGCCCGACTCTGTCTCTCGTTGATCTCGACGACGCCAACGACCGTCTCACCGAGCCTGTACGCGCCCTTTGTGAACGTAAGCACAGCAACCTTGACTCCGTCCTTGTTCACATCGTACGACGCTATCCACGACCATTCAGAAATGTAAAATATCCCCACAGAAAAAAAAATCCCTCGAATCAGCCTTCATGATCGAGAACAAAAACACAAAAAGAAAAAAAAAAAGAAACACAGACACCACGGAAAAGACACGCACCTTTCTTTGGATTCCGCGTCAAAATCTCCACGGCCTCGCGACACCCACTCAGGCCGCCCTCGGCCCTCTCCATCTCCCTCTCCATCTCCCTCTCGAGCCGCTTACCCTCCTCCGCCCACACGCTGCCCGGGAAAAAGAACCCCCCCGCGCACGGCGAAGCCGACTGGGGCACCGGCGACACCGACTCGGCGGGCAACTTGATCCTCACGCCCCTCGCGCCGGGATCGGGGAACGACGCGAGCAGCCGGCGCGCATAGTCCTGCAGGTCGTCGTACGTCCCTGTTATCGGCGTCGATGCGGGCTCTACGGGGACATACGTGTGTGTGCGTGTGTGTGGGTGGGACAACGAGGACGGGAAAAGAGAAAGTACGCACGTGGGGGAACGATCGGGCTTTTCCCGGCTCGGTTGACGACCTTGTTGGTCTCCTCGACGACCTTGCCCTGCGTCTCGGGCGACGGCGCGGTCGCGCCCTTTGAGAGCGGCCACAGGACGTCGTATGGCCGTGGTGTTCGTCCCACTGCAGGTTGTGGAATGTGATTTTTTGATAGTTGATGCGGAGGTAAAGGAGACGCACCAACGACGTTGTTGTACACCCTAATCGGGACCTTCATGACCCTGCTCACGCTGTTCGCGCTCGTCGATCCGGATCCGGGGCCATGGCCGGCTCTACAGGTGCCCACCTCGAGCTCGTAGGAAAATTTGAGGGTGCGGCCTTTGAATGTGGGCGGGAGGACGTCAGGGAGGAGTATGGAGTACGTGTCTGGAAGAGGCTTAGTTTAGGATATGTAGAACAAGAACAAAAGGACACATACAGCTCCTCGACTGGCCCGGGGCAAGCACCAAGTCAACCGCCAACATGGCAGGCTGGACTTGGAACGTCGGGAGGGGAACGTCGGAATCGACGTCGTCTTCCTGTATTGTGATTCCCATGCCTCCGATGCCCAGCCCGACAGGGGAGCTCGGGAACCTGGTCGTGCGTGGGGAGGACGTCGAGGGGCGTGATCGATGCCCAAGTCCATGACGCGGAGACGGAGACGGTGGGGGCGGCGGCGTCGTGGGATCGACAGACTGCGGGGAAAACGACGCAGACTGCGGCGAGGCAGGGGCGGGCGAGATGAGGTCCAGCAGCCCCGAGAACGACGCCGTGCGGTTGTGTGTCGGTCTTCTTCTGTGGCCCGGCCCGACGGGGGGTGTGGGATGCAGCGAAGAGGAAATGTCCATCCTGCCGCCGCCGACGACGGGACGCTTGAGGAGGGCGGCGCGGGCGGCGGAGAGGGTGTGGCGCTGGTCTGGCGTGTGGTTGGCTGGGAGGGGCGTGAGGGAGAGAGAGCCTTTGAGCTGGGCGTAGGAATAGAGAATGAGCTCGGTGTGTGGGAGCAGGGTGGACGAGGGCGCGACTCTGAGCGACGAGGACGGGTGGCCGTGGCCGAGGGACGCCTGGATGTGGCGACGAGAGGCGGGGTAGGCGGAGACGGTGGGCGCCTCGAACGTCGGCGACGCGAGGAACGGCGTCGATGGACACGGCGACAAGACGCCCTCGACGATGGGATCGAGCGCAAGAGAGAACGTCGACACGGACGACGACGGCGTCGGCGTCGGCAGCGACACCTGCGCCTGGCCGTCGAGCACAGACTGTTTCCGTGCGTGCGGGTGCGCTGTCCCGAGACTCAGCGTCGCCGACCGCGTCAGCGGCGACGACACGTGCGGCGACGCCGGCGCTGCCGCCCGCGACGCCAGTATCGCCTCCCCGACCTCCCCCTCCAGCTCGTGCGGCGCAATCGACACTGACAGCGACTTGGCAAGCAGCCGCCGTCGCCGCTGCTCCAGCAGCCTCGGCAGCTCGTCCTGCACCTTCCCCACCAACCCCCTCCGCACCGACGCGTCGTCCTCCTTCTTCACGAGGCCCACACCCGACAACGGCGTGCTCGGCGGCCCAGGCGACGTCGGCGGTCGCGCAAGCGGCGCACTGCTGATCGAATGCGCACCGCGTTTGTGCGTGTGCGTCCGCGGCGACGCTCCAGCAGCAGACTCTGTCGAATGGGTGTTAGTAAACGTCACAGTCACCGAGAACAGCTCGCCGGCGAAGAACGAGGACTGTGCTGGCGTGACGACGACGCGCACGCCAGCGCTGAGCTCGACGCCCGCCATGTCTGATGCAAACCACGCTCAACGTGGCCCGTCCAAATCCAGTCCCCGGCCCGCACACCGCCGGAACAAAAAGTCTCACTGTCCCAGAGAGACTTGAACTCTCGATCTTCCGATTGAGAGGACTAACAGTCGGACGCCGTAACCAACTAAGCCATGGGACACGTGGTTGCCGGTGGGAGACAGTAGGATTTTGCGTAGCATGGCCGATATAACACCTTTCAGCAAGCAAACCATTGGCAGAGCATTTACAGTCCTTGTCATCCTTATCAAGTTTTTCTTGCATGTTCTACAGTTGCAGACAGTCAAACACAACAATGTTGATACCAAAACAGGATGTAACAGACTCACTCAGGTAGAGCTATTAGCTCTACATTAGTTGTATAAAGAGAAACAGTTAATTAATTATATTACTTTAGTTATGGTGGGGCAGCCAATTTTACACTCATACATTGTAGTACTAGAATTTGTTAGAAGAAGATGACACTAGGCTATTTTCTTTCGTATGATTTTCTTTTATTTATTTTTTTCGTTTCTTTCCTATTATATCTTTTTGCCGCTGCCGCCGCCACCACAGCGCTCGGTTGGTATATTTGCTGTTCTTTGCGCTAAACCTTATTCCATTTTATTCATAGTAAAATATACACAATCAAGTCCCTCAGCTGTCTTACCTTACGTGTCGAGACATCTGAGGGTACGTACTCTTACACATTCGTCGTTTACCTGCGTGCTTACTGGACTCTGTAGGCTTACATATTGTTGCAATACTCTACAGGTCAATTTAGCTGTCTTACCTTACGTGTCAAGACATCTGAGGACTTACATAGTTGTAATACTCTACAGGTTATAGGCCCCGTTTCCTAAACCAGCTCTTCCGCAGTGCACAACACTCGACAAGACCTGACAGCCCAGAAAGTTTTTTTTTCGAGACCCAAAAATGACCACAGTAACCCCCACACCAACGTTGAACCCACCGATGTTCCCTGAGGACCAGCACTTCGACGGTACAAATTACGTACATTTTAAAAATCGTATTCTGATTGCGGCACGAGCACGAGGTGCTAGAGGCTATCTGGATGGAACGATACAAAAACCGACTATCACCAAAAGTGAGACTCCAAAGGCCAAACAGAAAACAGAACAGACAGACTGGCCCTCACTGAACCCATCACCCCAGGAATGGGACATCCGAGATGCCTGGACCCTTGGGCTCATCATATACAACTGTAAGAACCCAATCGGATTAGGTATAGATATGGATGGGACGGCAGCAGAAGCCTGGGATGCACTCACAAAAGCTTATGGAGTGGTCTTGGATCTAGCCGCAATGGGAGCAGAAAATAGACTACGCTCCACAAGGTTCGCGGATGGAGCAGACTTCCTCAACCATATCAGCGACCTCAGGATGAAATGGAAGGATGCCACCGAAAAGGGAGCAACAATTAATGATGCAACGTTCCACTTGATAGTTATGGTGTCCTTACCTGAATCCTGGAACGCAGTGGTAGCAAGCATGTACGCCACCAAAACATCGGTCGATTTCATTGCAGGCCTGACGGTCCACTGGGAACGACTCAAAATGCAACAAGTGCCCACCGGTAAATTCGCTACAGCACTACAAGCAAACACAAAACCCCAGAAATCTAAATTAGTTTGCATAAACGTCAACTGCAAACAAACAGGGCACACTATTGAGAATTGTTACTGGAGGGGAGGCGGGAAGGAAGGTCAGTTCCCAGAGCACTTCAGAAATCGACAAAATGCACTCGCAACTATATCTGGTACAAGCGCCACGCCCATCACACCTACATCCCAACAAAACACCACACCATCGGCAAACCTAGCCACCACTCCAACTATAACATATGCTTTGGCTGCATGTAGCTATCTCCCAAAAGACACTCAAGACATGAGTCCGAAAGCCAAAGAGTTCATTGACCCAATAATCGCATACGCATCATACATTGAACCAAACACCCCAACCTTTGCAGACTCAGGAGCAAGCAATCATTGCTTTGTAGACCGAGAGGCATTCTCCATATACGAGCTGTTAAAGGTACCCCGAGAGGGTCAGGCGGCATCTAAGGACTCGATGTTCAAAATTGTGGGCCAAGGCACGGTGAGGAAAGTCATAGCAACTCAAGCTGGACCGACAGAACTGGTGTTCACAAACGCTCTACACACTCCAGACCTTGCCGCGAACCTCATCTCCATTGCACGTTTTGACAAAGCCGGTTTCTTGGTTACCTTCAGCAAGGGTCGAGCAGTATTTAAAGACCAAAGTGGGAGAGAAGTCCTTACTGGTAACGGCAGAAACAGAATGTATCACCTTGACATACTGGACAGGGATACCCACCCTAGAATTAAAGCCATGGTTGCAGCATTCCTAAACCGCCCAGTAGACCTTGATGGGTGGCATCGGAGGTTCGGTCATGCAGGGGTGAACACCATCAGGAGCCTGGTAAATGGAGATCTTGTTGATGGACTCACGATTCAGAGAGATGCAGAGGCAAAGGGTTTGTGTGAAGACTGTGTTTACGGAAAACACAACGTCAGACCATACGATGGGCATACTGATATAGAAAAGCATGCAAATGAGTGTGCTCACATCAATTTGTGGGGACCCGCATCAGTCCGATCTCTTGGAGGGGCACAGTACCTCATGCTCATAGTCGATGGAGGAACGTCACACCTGACTGGATACTTTTTGACCCGAAAATCTGCTGAGTCTACCCTTGAAGCCTTCACAGCCTACCATATCGAATCTGAGCGACAAACTGGGTGCAAACTATTGAAGGTTCGAGTCAACGCAGGAAAGGAATGGGTTAACGAGGCTTGGCAAAACTACAGCACCAAAACTGGGATAAAAATCACCATCACAACCCCATACATGCATGCCCAAAATGGACTTGTTGAGAGGTGCATCCGCACAGTGATTGAGGGGGTTCGGTGTATGCTTGCCGAGAGTGGTCTCCCCAAGGACCTCTGGGCAGAAGCAGCCTCAACTCAGATATACACACGCAACCGGCTACCCTCCTCACAACACCCAAACAAAATACCTGAACAGTCCTGGACAGGAAGAAGACAGGGAGTGGCTCACCTACGACCATTTGGGTGCAATGCATTTGCCAAAGTCCTGCCAGAACTCGTCTAGTCCAAGCTAGACCCTCGGTCAGTAAAATATGTGTTTGTGGGATACTCTGAGAATGGATACAGGCTGTTCGACCGAGGAACCCGAGCGATCATTACGTCTCGTGATGTGATATTCAACGAGGGGACAGGACATTGTATCAAACCAATACTAAATGATGATACGGATGGAGATCTCTTGTGACCAATACAGCTAGCATAGATGGAGGAGAAGCTGTGCTAACCCCCCGCCAACCCATAGCGCCACGCATCAGAAGTACCAATCAACCCCTGCACCCGACATCACTGACCAGACCAGACACTGAACCACTCGGACCCAACCCTACCAACAGTACCACGGCAACACAGGACCCTGCCCCAATACCACCAGCGGCACCGGTCATAGTTCCACTAAGACGCTCAGAGCAGCTACGAGCAGCTGAAGCCCAACAATCAACAGGAACAGTGCCACCTCAGTCGTTCCTTGCCTATGATGCGTACTCATACTTAACTTTGCTGAATGAGTCGAACGACAATGACGCCTATGTCCCCAGGAGCTATACAGAAGCTATGAGGCGACCTGATCTGTGGCTCCCTGCTATATGTACCGAGCTTGAGATGATGGATCAGCGGGGAGTATTCCGCCTGGTACCAAAGGGGTTGGTGCCTGCAGGGAAGAAGGTGATTGGATGCAGATGGGTGTTCGCGAATAAATATGATGCAGAGGAAAACATAACAAAACGAAAGGCTCGACTTGTAGCAAAAGGTTATTTCCAGGTTCTGGGGGAAGATTATGAGGAGACTTACGCAGCCGTGGTGAGACTGGAGTCATTGAGGATGTCGATTGCGGTAGCGGTGCAGGAAGGATTGGACATCTGGCAAGTCGACTTTGTTTCTGCATACCTGAATAGTGTGCCGGATTTTGACATCTACATGGAAGTACCACCAGGTTTATCAGGGGGGGAGGGTATGTGCTGCTTACTCCTGAAAACCCTGTATGGATTAATGCAGGGCGGAAGGGATTGGTGGCATACCCTGGACCGCGCATATAGAGACTTGGGGTATCAGACATCATGAGCCGATAGCTGTGTCTGAGCCAGGAGGATCGGGGGAGAACACACCATAACGAACACGTTCAACGATGATGTATTTGGTGTGTCGACTACACCTCAAGGGGCACAACAGGCAAAACAGGAACTAGCAGCGATCTATGACGTAAAAGACTTGGGAGCCCCATCATTCATCCTCGGAATGGCTATTGAACAAGATGAGGTAACAGGGACGATCTCACTATTGCAAAAGGCCTACTTAAACAGGGTTATCGAACGTTTTGGTATGGATGGATGCAACCCTCACAGCACACCACTACCATCCAGATTACAACTTACCGAAGCCATGTCACTACAAAGCAAAGCAGACTATTGCTACATGGCTGACAAACCATACTGTAAACTACTCGGATCGCTGATGTGGGCCCAAGTCGCAACCAGACCGGATTTATCCTTTGCGGTGGAGCTCCTAGCTAGGTTCCAAGCAAACTCGGGGCCGGCTCACTGGCGCGCCCTCATACACGTGCTTGGCTATGTCAAGGGAACCCTAGGATACCGAATCACATACTCACAGAAGTCCAGGGGAAACATCAAGCCATTGGGTATGTCAACACAGATTATGGGGGAGACCTTGACACTAGGAGGTCCACTGCTGAATATGTTTTTGTTATGGCTGAGGGAGCGGTATCATGGAGTTCCAAGAGGCAAAACACTGTGGCACTTAGTACCATGGAGGCCGAATATATGGCTATGACACAAGGTGCTCAACAAGGACTATGGATGCACAACGCACTTGTCGAGATCGATTTACCCCAGTCACTACCCGTACACCTCTACGCTGACAACGACTCATCAATTGCCTTAGCCGAATCAACAAAGGGACACTCCAGGGCTAAACACATCGATATCTGCCACCACTATATATGTGAACGAGTCCATGAAGGGGACATTACCATTTCTCATATCCCCTCATCCAAAAACATCGCCGACCTCTTCACCAAGCCCCTTCCACAAGCGACACACGAATACCTAGTTGGACTTCTAGGTCTTAATGCTGGAACAACGCCTACTTGTCTGGGAAAGTGTTAGAAGAAGACAACGCTAGGCTATTTTCTTTTGTATGATTTTCTTTTATTTATTTTTTTCGTTTCTTTCCTATTATATCTTTTTGCTGCCGCTGCCACCACCACAGCGCTTGGCTGGTATATTTGCTGTTCTTTGCGCTAAACCTTATTCCATTTTATTCATAGTAAAATATACACAATCAAGTCCCTCAGCTGTCTTACCTTATGTGTCGAGACATCTGAGGGTACGTACTCTTACACATTCATCGTTTACCTGTGTGCTTACTGGACTCTGTAGACTTACATATTGTTGTAATACTCTACAGGTCAATTTAGCTGTCTTACCTTACGTGTCGAGACATCTGAGGACTTACATATTGTTGTAATACTCTACAGAATTGAAGATCAATCTGGTTCTATTGTGTGATTGTAAGGCTTCCATCAAACAGTGCATCAACTTCTTTGACACACACAACTGGCACCATATATATGTAGCAAACATTGATTGGATGCGTGCCAATCAGCCTACTGAACCAACCTGCAATGGTGAAACCATCAACCAGTCATTAGCTTACTCTTAGGCAGCATCAGTTGACTGTCAGGGGATCAGTCTTTGGACTGTGTCCAACTCTACTCCAAGCTTAGTCCGATGATATGCCTATTCCTAGTAAATCCAACCAGCTGCTTGGCCCATCCTTTCCCCTTCTGTCTCTTAATAGTCAGCCTTGATGAGTCATATGCATAGACCTTACTCAGCATTGATTATTGTTAGTCATATTCCTTTACATACTGGAGTTCAATTAGTAAACAGTATTAGTAATAGCACAACCACTGATGTAGTATATATAGGCAGCCTGTGGATAGAATATCCCCAGGCTGAACAATAGCAGTGTTTTCCTAGCCTATCCATTGAACTGATCATGAGCTTTTCTAGTGACATCTGACTCTCTTAGCCTTGCTTGTCCCTTGTTTGACTCTTGCCTATCTTTATGCTTACTTGACTCCTGCTTGTCACTTGCACTGCTGGCTCTGTGGAAAGAGTTCCGCAGACATCAAGCATTCCCCTTACAGGTTGTTTAGCCTCCTACACTGTTTACTCTGTTAGCCCACAGTATCCAATCTATCCTCTATCATGTTTTCTGACTCTTGGTCTACCTTTACCCCTACAATCCATACTCCTACAGTGGCTCTCTCTGTTTGCCTTTCCAACCTGGCCTCTGGTACACCCCTTGCTGCAACACCCAACACTGCTAATGACGCCCAAAAGTTGCTAAGCACTGTCTTGTTAAACTATAACCTAGTGCTTCAAAGAGAGTAGTGTCGAGCAGTTGCTAGTTCAACGTAAAGGTGGGTTCCAGAGGTAAGGAGCGTTTTCAGAGGCCTCTGCATGTCAAGCATTCATGAAGCCCACTCCTTTCTCCATCAGGCAAGACCAAGGGCCGTTCTCAAATCAGTGCCATTGTTTGGCAGATACTTCAAGAACAGTAGGGTCTGAGGTCTCAGATTTTCTTTTTCATGCAATGGTCTTGCATGCTCCCCTCTGTGCAACAGTCTTGCACTCCTACTGCCACCATTGTGGCTCAGGTGAGCGCCCCAGTCGTGCTATCATGATTTTCCTCAGTTTTTCATGCTCTTTGCAGAGTAGTGATTGCATATCTGTCTCTCTGATCAGACGTATTCTCTCAGGCATCACTACTCATTAAATGTATGACCTTTCCATTTTTTCAATAAGCTGCAAGCTTATTGATTCACTGCAGAAGTACAACGAACTCGCTATTCAAGGTGAGATCCTATTTAGCAACGTTTGTTTTCACAGTAAGCCAAACGCAGCACGTTTGCAAGCACCAGCCAGCTTACCAGTTTGATATTTGACACCAGGAACCAATTCATTTAGTCATACCGTTCTTTTGCACAGATACATTTGTTACCTCATCATTGAACTCTATTTCTACATGACTCAACATGCTGAGAGTTCTCAAACTACAGAGATCAGTGCTCAGGTGGAGCCTATTGAGCACAATGCAAGAGATGAGGTTAATACCCTTATTAAAAGCATCCGTGCCCGCTCTGAGGCATGCCAGAAACTTGTTGATGATACTGTTGAGGGAAAGGTCTTGGTTCCTGAGTTCATTCAAGCCCTTAGGAACCTTGGTCTTAATGCAGTTGAAGCACAGAACCACGTTGATGAGGTCAAACAGAGAATTGAACTGCAAAAAGCAAAATCAAAGCAAACAAATGCTGGCTTACGTGAATTGTCACCCAACCAGGATCATAGTGATGAGAATACAAGGAAGTCTCAAGCCAGAGCAGCTGAGGAAGCCACTTGGGAAGCCTTACGCAGAAAATTGGAGCATGTTATTGTCCTCCAGGTATCCTTGTCTACTATCACCCTCAAGCAACTTGCCGAGTTACTAGGAGAGCCAAAAAAGTCCATTGGGTTCTCTTCCATCCTGCAATCTGTTCTCACTGCTGTTCCTTACCTAGCTTCTTTGCAAGGGAATGTATCAGATGACTCACATATATCATGAACTTGGTATTTGCAACAGAAGTATGTGAAAGAAAAGGTGGTCAAATCCCTTATTAATCTGGGACAATCACAATCTCTCAGGGATCCCATATTTTGGGCTATGTGGAAGTTGGCCATTCTTGAACACTTTGTTGACTTTGAGAAGTTATATGCAATGCTTGATAAAGGCTATGATCACAATAATGAGCCAAAGGACTTTGTGGGCGGCTTTTCTCTCATCAAAAAAGACTATGCATCAGCCAAAAAACTGGTGTGCTTTGAGTCCAACTGGACACGTACATTTGATGCTTGGATAGATGCCCTTCTTCTGCTCTATCCTCAGATATAAAAAACTTGCAAGATACAGAAGCAAGATTGTTGATTTCTGTTGAACAATACCTAATGGAGCATCCATTGCAATACGTTTTGATGCTGACACGCGTTGATAAGACTCTGGCTGGGCTCAGCGCACCAGCGCTATTTTTAGCAACTTATGTTTTGCAGCTAGCAGGGATCAAACTCAGGCTACAGGACGTGACGCGCTGATAAGACCTAGGCTGGGCTCAGCGCAACAAAGCTATATTTAGTGACTTTTGTTGATAGCAGTTTGGTGGCTCACTCAGGTGATCAGGCGCGACGCAAACAATACATGACTAGGCAACCACGGGATGTTTAGCGCACGGGACTGCTGGACCATGGAACTCGCTCACCTGATTGTTAACGCATGAACCACACACATGACCTCGGGCTCGATAACAGGTCACCGATCAAAGATAGCCGGCGCCTTATAAGATTACGCGTTTAACGACTTGCCGACGGCTATCAGCAGGTCGTCACTTCTTTAGCCCCGGTGCCTGGCGGTTAGCGACGCTTACCTTTACTGACGCTTAGCGACTTTGGCGACGCCAGCCCCCTTGATTGTTTCAGACCCCAGGATAGTCACCGTTTATTTGACTGCTTTCAGTACAACTTTAAAGACTTAGAGCATGCTAAATGAAATCTAGACTGTGAGGCATAGAATTTGATGATGGCTAAGACAAAATGTGTACAGTATATATAAGCACTAAGTTGCTGTGTTAATCAAACTAAAAGTTGCTAATGACTAATTCAATAAATTTTTATGACAGGTGAAATGGAATGTGAAAGTCACTAATCAATAGCATCTGTTAAGTCAGCAACTTCAAGCTCAACAACTCTTCAACCAAATGCATGGTGACTGTTGCTAAGGCTTGAAACTATCAAAAGGATTGTCTTAAATAAGTTGCTAAGCGTCAGATGAATAATAAGCATTGCTAAGCTGTGTTCTTTGGACCCAGGAAAGTGTCGGCAATAGAATAGGCATGGCTAAAGTACCAAGCATTGCTAGCAGTCATTATTTGATAAGTGGTTGGCTATTTTTGATCAAGGAACTGATAGGAGGCTAGACTAGGATCAGATGAGCAGCATGTAATTGCCAAGTCAAATGAGTTGCCTTGTGACTGATAAGTCAAGTGATTGCTAAGGTCTCATAGTTGCCAAGTCTCATGATTGCACACATCATGTCCTGAAGCCTCTGTTTAATTTTTGCTTGTTGCAAAATAAAAAGTTGCTAAATATAGTGCTAGTGTGTTGAGCTCAGCTCAAGGCTTATCATTGTCAGGTTCTACTAATCCAGGGGCTCAGCAAGTCTGAGCAAGGCTTTACAAAAGGGACTCAGATGCCTATTGACACAAATGGAGCCTACCAAGAGCTGGGGGAGTGCATCGAAGTATGGAGGGATGCGCCGGAGTTGGGAGGAAGCTGGGTGGGATGCGTTGGGACAGATAGCAGGAAGCGCAAGCAGAAAGCGAGTGCCAGGGCAAATAGACTATTTAGAAGAAGTCCAGGATGGTTGGTAAATATACTAATATGCCGGCAATTGTTTCATGGTGGGGAAGGCATGAAGAATAATTGCATGATTAGGGTTTTAGGCTTGGATGAATGCAGGACTGAACTTTGAATAAGGTGGGGCTACACGGAGCTGATTAAGTTGAAGGCCAAAAAAACTAGGAGACTGAGTTAAAGAAACAGAGGGAAACTAATCAGAGAAGAGAAAGTGAGAACAGATAGATTGAGAAAGAATTTATAGAAGGCAAAATACAAGACAAGTACAAGATGACAGAGTAGAGATGAGTACAAGACAATGGAGTAGGTACAAGTACAGGGCTGGATAGACAAGACCAGAGACGAGGTGAAGGATACTGGAAAATACTAGGCAATATCAAGACTACTGTACAAAATGCTATAGTGGTGCTTATATACTGCTGTATGTTAAGGTCTGAGAGTTTCAATACTGTGTCTAAGGGTGGTCTTCAGGGTTTCAGTGATGGCCTGAGTAATATAGAAAGAGAAAAGAAGGCCCATAAATATTGGTTTGAGGTGCAGCAGTGGCATCGTTGCTTTGGGAGTTGTGGTGCCAGTATTGCATGACTGGCAGAAGTGCATGGGAGGCGTGATGTGGTGAGTGATGCGCATGGTGCCTGAGCGATGTGGAGTGATGCATGATGTGTTGAATGATGTGTGGTGATGCATGATGCAGTGAATAATGTGAGTGTGATGTGATATTGTCTGTTGAATCGGTGATGTTTGGAGAGCCACCAAGGTGTTAGAAGACTAAACCTATACAACACAGTTATATGTAAGTCCTCAGTCTTTGGTTAATTGACTGTATTGAGTTCATACCTATACAACACAGTTATATGTAAGTCTATATGTATTGGTAAGTAGTCGTTCGGTCGTATGGTATGTGTCTTAGAAGACTAAACCTATACAACACAGTTATATGTAAGTCCTCAGTCTTTGGTTAATTGACTGTATTGAGTTCATACCTATACGACACAGTTATATGTAAGTCTATATGTATTGGTAAGTAGTTGTTTGGTCATATGGTATGTGTCTTGACTCACCCTCAGTCTCTGGTTAATTGACTGAGGGTGTCTGTATTGTAGTGTGCTATATATATATGTTTTCTGTCCATTGTCTAAGGACAAAGAGGGGCCAAGCCCGAGTGTGGCCTTGGATCCTTTGTACTTCACCGGCCAGTGCATTTCCGTGGCCCATGCTCACAGTGATCCCAATCCGGGATCGCAACACTCCTCCTCACCATGAGCATTGGTCATATCCCTCCTTGCACAAAATCCGTTATTCTGAGGATACTACGTAGCTTTGAGAATTGTGGAGTGTGTAGTGCCTTGGTAAAAATGTTGGCAACGTTGTCTTTGGTATTGATGTAATGGATGGTGATTTCCTTCAAGGCAACACGTTCACGTAAGAAGTGATACTTTATGTCTACATGTTTGACGCGTTGGTGTAACATTGGGTCTTTGGATAAGTTGATTACTGAATTGTTGTTGCAAAGTAACGTCATAGGGCCTGTCAGGGAGTGACCAATTGCCGTCATCAGGGCCCATAGCCATATGCATTCCTGGGTGGCTTCAAAGGCAGCCATATACTCTGCCTCGCAGGATAAGGCTGCAACTGTCCACTGTTTTTGTGTGGACCATGATATAGTGCCTGATCCTAGGGTCCATGCATATCCTCCCACACTCCTCCTCATGTCTAAACAGTTTGTCCAAGCGTCCGTGTACCTTTCAGATACTGCAGAGTTTGGATGGCGGCATGCCAGTGGGTCTGAGTATAGCAGTCTAGATATTGCAAAAGTTGTTGTACAGCGTATTGAATGTCTGGGCACGTGGAAACTGCTATCCATAGTAAGCCTCCAACTAAGTAGCGGTAAGGGATCCGTGCGATCTTTTCCCGTTCCTCTGGGGTCAACTTCAATAGGTCGGCACAGCGTAACTTAGTACCAGGATCCATGAGTGTGGATAAGGGCATTGCATCTGATTGGCCAAACTGTTGGACCAGTCTGTCAATCAGTGTCAATTGTGATAGGTGTACCTTGCATGTATCTTGATCCCAGTTCACAGCAATGCCTAGAATATGCTTTGGCGTTCCCAAGTCCATGATTGTCTATACTCCGGCCATCTTCTTCTTGAATTCCTCATTTGCGGCTTTTGTGCTAGCAATGGCAAGGAAATTGTCCATGTGAACTCCTACAATTACCACTCCCACTTCCGTCTTCCTGTAATACATGCACGCTTTGCATTTCAATCTGGTAAATTCCCACCTCTTTATATGCCCATCCAAGGTCTTATTCCAAATTCTGCCCACCTGTTTCATATCATATAGTCCTTTTACCAGCTGGCATACCCAGCTTTCCTTTTCTGTCTCTTCAAACCCCTTCGGCTGTTCCATGTATACCGTCTCCTCCTCTGGTAGAATGCCATTCAAAAATGCAGTCTTCATGTCGATCTGATTTGCATCCCAGCCTAGTGATGCAGCCAAGTGCAGTAGGATCCTCCAAGATTCTGCGCATGCTGTAGGTGAGGTAGTTTGTGTGTAATCCCTACCATATACCTGATTAAAACCTTGAACAACATGATGCGTTTTGAACCTTGTGATTTGCCGCTCTCGTCACATTTGATTGCAAATACTGGGTGCTCCTTGAGTATCCAGTGTCCTCAAGGTATCTCCTCACGTGGTATTGATGCGAAATGTAGGGTTTGTTGAACTGATCAGAGGGACTCTAATCAGTGTAGA
>QLOM01000981.1:0-11599 GCA_003313785.1 Termitomyces sp. MG148
GCAGCCAGAAGAAGACGACTTGTAGTCGCTAACACCCTCGCTAAGCCTTTCTTACTTACCATTTTTTCTTTATCTTTCTCAAGATTTTATTACTACACAGACTTTCTTTACATACCACAAGACGCAGCGCTAGCGCCCTATAGGCGCCTGGCGCCTTGCGCAACTCTTACACAAGGGTTTTCCGCCATGATGATCTACTGAGCGTTCCCTTAATAACTCAAGTCGCTAAAACACCACTTTTGCTAAGTCTTTTCTTTCACAAGTCCTTTCAGTCCACGGTCCCTTACTATACACACAGACTTTCTTGCTACCAATTTCTTACTTCACACAATATTGCAAGTCCCCAAAAAGACTATATTACAATTTTTCTTTTGCTACTGAGTCCGGCTACGTACAACGATACTAAAAAGTCAAAATATTTACAGGCGCTAGAGACTAGGCTTGGTCACGGTCGGCGGGGAAGGAGAAGGGCGGGAGCGGGAAGAGGTCCTCAGCTTGGACATTGTTCCTCTCCTGCCAAGCCAGCGCCTCCTCACAATCCTGCTGGTAGCGCCTCAAGATGGCGACACTGCGCCCCAGCGTTCTCCTCCGCATCCTCAGCCCTGCCATCTTGTTGTCGACAGCCCGTACCTCCCGCGCCATCACCGACTCCATACCGGCGGCACGCTCCATAAACCTCGCCAGCTCCTCTGGCGACCTCATGCCTGTAACGGGGTAAAGGAGTTCTTCACCCAGCCACTCGAAGTCGCCACCGGTCACTCTCGAGGCGGGAAGGGGCGTCCATCAAGGATCCACCCTAGCGACAGGGGCAGGACGTTCCTCCTGCTCAAAGTCGTCGTCGCCAGAAGACATGTCGCAAGCGGCCGCCAACTGAGAACGATAGTCGGTTAGCGACACCCAACGCCTGGAGAGGAGTCTTACCTCCTCCTCTCCTGCCTGCTCCTCCTCCTCTCCCTCCAAGTCGCCAACGCGGGGAGGCTGGGTCTCCGCCAGCCTAACAGCAATCTCCGCCAAGTCGCCAGTGACGGAAGGAGAAGGCGACCGGCTAACCAAATCAATCAGGCGCTAACCTCATAAGCAGTTAACAATCACTTACCGGATGCCGCTAGGCCCCGCAACAGGGGAGGACCTCGCCCCAACAAGCGACTCAAGGACAACCTCTGCTAAAAAGGTAGTCGCTAACCAAGTAAAGAAAAAGACAGAAAACATACCTCTTGACTGACCAAGGCGACGCTTGGCCCCTCTGGCAGGACTCAGAGGGGAACCCGCCCTCTTGCCAACCGACCGCTCGCCTACCGACTCTACCGACCCCTCTCGCGCCACGGCCTTCCCCTTCCCCTTGGACGTCCTGCCCCTCAGTGGGGGCCAGCGAGCGGTCGGCTGCAAAACTCCTTCCCAAGGGGTCGGCAGAGGTCCATTGCCTTGACGAGTCGGCAGCGCCAGACTCTCTGCCATAATGCTGGCGACACCGCCAGCCTCCACCAACGCACGTTCCCTCACCACAAACTCCCTCGCCCGCCTAACCCGTACCGACCGTTCAAAGGTGTGCTTGACAATCGGGTCTTCCTTGCCACGTTCCTGAGACTTGAGGCCACCGTAAGTACATGCCCTCTTGAGGGCGTCGCAGCGGTAGCATGGCAGAACCCCGGTTGGGAACCAGCAAGCTTCGGGGTCGTTGTCGGCCCAGCACTTATCGCACTAAGTTCAATCAGGTCAGAGCAGTTGCTAACGGTACGAGAAGCACTTACCGCGCCCTTGGAGTTTTTGTATGCCTGGCGCTGGCCAGGCGCCACGGTCTTCTTGCCCTTCGCGCCCTCCATCACCATGCCCTCCTCCATCCCCGTGTCCAGCACGACCTCCGCGCGCCCGGTCGCCAGCAGATCTCTCAACTCGGCATTGGTAAAAGAAGTTTGGGTAGGCGCCTGCAAGAATTCAGTCAGTCGCTAAGAAATAGGTACCAAAAGAAAGTTCTAACCTCGTACATGGGGGCCACCCTTGCCGACTTGCGGGACTAAAAGAACTACGGTTAGCGACTGGCGGCAAAGCAACTAAGAGAATACACGTACCTTGCGAGGAGAAGAGCTAGAAGAGCCCATCGTAGGAGCCGCTGGCGAAGGGCTCTCGTTGCCAGCGGCCACATGTCCCACCTGGCGAGCACGACGTGGCGCCCGACCCACCGTAGCGTGGGTGGCCTCAGCCGGCTGGCTGGGACCCACGGAGGGAGGCGCCAGTCGCGAGGTCAAGGCCACTGGGGCGCTAGCGACCGGACGGAGAGAAGGGGCCCCACCCAGGATTGCAGCCAACTCAGCATCAATGGAGGGGACGGCGAGGGGGGGAGGTCGCTAAATGGTCAGCTTCAAGTTGAGAAAAGTCGCTAACAACACATACCAGTAGAGCCTCGAAAGGCGCTAACCACGCAGCGCCCTCGTGCTTGGCAGCACGAGCAACACACCAAGCCCGCAACACCTCCTCATCCTCCCACACCACCCCAGACGACCTATGGCTCTCCCACCGCTCCAGCAGCCGCATCATTCCCACCACCAGCTCCTGAGAAGCGCCGGCACCCTCGCCAAGATGCCGCGCCAAGAATAGCAACGCGTCGAAGATGAAGGTCAGCGCACGGGTGCTGGCATCGGTAGCGGTAGGGGCAGAGGACATGGGTACAGGAAATTGACTGATAACCGAGGATGCCGGAAATCGCCTGCTTACAGGGGATTTCAATGAAGTTACGTTTATGGTCGCCAGACCTTTTAAGGACAGGGACTAGGCGCACGGACCAGGTAACAACACGTGATATCGAGGTTGACTGAGGACAGTCAATTTTTCAGTTGGGAGGAGATGATAAGACCGGGGCTGGGCTCAGCGCAGCAAAGCTATAATTAGCGACTTTTGTTGATAACAGTTTGGCGGCTCACTCAGGCGACCAGGCGCGACGCAAACGACACATGACTAGGCAACCACGGGATGTTTAGCGCACGGGACTACTAGACCACGGGACTCGCTCACCTGACTGACACACACATGACCTCGGGCTCGATAACAGGTCACCGATCAAAGATAGCCGGCAACTTATAAAGATTAAGCGTTTAACGACTTGCCGACGGCTATCAGCAGGTCGCCACTTCTTCAGCCCCGGTGCCTGGCGGTTAGCGACGCTTACCTTTACCAACGCTTAGCGACTTTGGCGACGCCAGCCCCCTTGATTGTTTCAAACCCCAGGATTAGTCACCGTTTATTTGACTGCTTTCAGTGCTCACTTGGTAACTTAGCGCTTGCCGACTGATAGACGCCCCAGGTTAGCTATTTCACATTCTATTCTTCTTGTCATAATCCCTTCCCCATTTTGTTACTTAGCGACTTATAGTTTAATTAACACGGCGACTTAGCGCCTATAAATACTGTACATATTTTATCTTAGGAGCATCGAATTCCATCCCCACAGTTCAGATCTCAACTTGCGCACACTAAGTTCCTCGAAGTCGCCAAAGGGACTTACTGTTTTTACCGACTACGCTAAGCTTGCCGCTTCCTCGCCAGTCTTGCCGACTGTCTCGGTGCTATACGAGCACACTCCGACTATGTTACGTCGCCAAGTCCTTGCCGACTATTGGCACCCTAGCGCCTCGCAGGCGACACGGCTTAGATCGCTAAGCACCTTTCTTCCAAGTATTAAATTTTCCTTAACAAACTAAGTCTCTGGGACCCTGCCTGGACTCCCTCTCAACTAGCGACCGCCCAACGCATTACCTTTCACAGTAGCTAGGTACCGTTTACCCTTGACAGTACTTAGCGACTTTTGGGCGTCATCAACGCATACCATGCTGTTAGCTATGAGGTCTCAGAATATGTTGTTCATCATGGTTTGGAAGGTGGCGGGGTTGTTGGTGAGTCTGAAAAACATCATTAGGGGTTCAAACAGCCCATGGTTGGTCCAAAATGCCACCTTCCACTCATCTCCCTCCTGGATGCGCACATTGTTGTAGCTCCAGCAGACATGCAACTTAGTGAAGTAGTGTGCACCCTGGAGGTTGTTGATCAGTTCCAAGATGAGGGAAAGTGGGTAGTGGTTCTTGACAGTCATTGCATTGAGCATGCAATAGTCCAGAGGGAGCTGTCATGACCCGCTAACTCTGCAGCCAACCTTGCTGCCACTCTCGAAGGTCCCAGAGAACAACTACTCCACCAACCCCACAACTCTGGACCGACCCTGCCAGTGATCTCACTCCCATGCTATCAGGGGACTCCTCATTTCTCTCTTCTTTCACTCCTTATTTCTTCATTCTTCTTCTATTTATTTCCTTATTTCTGCTGTCACTCTTTTACTTTACTGCTTCTATTCTTTCAACACTATCTATTAGTACTATTCTTAGCCCTTGAGGTGCTCTGGTTCTTTAGTTATCATTCAAACAAGTGTAGCCAATGCTTCCAGAGGCTTAGTCATCTCGAGGCTAGCCTCCAAATTACTAAGCAAGTCACATGAGACATGTGCATGACCTCTGGCAATGGCAATTTCCGAGTTTTTGATGATTTTTCTTTTTTAGATTATAAATTTTATTGTGGCTTTTGTCATGCTATACAGTTACTTCCCACGCTCCTGGAGCCTTGGAAGCGTCACTCCTGGCATAGGGAATCCCTAGACTTGTTCTCTTTGGATTTCCCTCTGCTAGGTGATGCTAGTTGGAGAGTACCGGACTGTAGGGGTCAAACCGGAAGAGGGCAATGTAGTAGTCGAAGGTGATTCTCTGCAGGTAGGACATGGCAAAAGCCACATGCATGCTCTCAAGTTGGAAGGTGAGGGGTTTAGTCTGGAACATATTGAGACACTGAGTGAGGTAAGTGCGCCATTTACAAGGGTCATGACTAGTGAAAGACTCAGGCTTCTAGATGTCCAATTTCCCTTCATGGGCAAGAGTGTCATGCACATCATCCTAGGGGTTTTGGTTGCATGGAGGTCTGGTGTTGTAGTAGTAACAGTGATGGTGTCTGCCCTGTGGTGGCAGGAAGGCATTCAGCATGGGGCCCCAGCCTTCCAGGGGTCTACCATCTAGAGGTCCACCACCGG
This sequence comes from Termitomyces sp. MG148, assembly GCA_003313785.1. Taxonomy (NCBI): domain Eukaryota; kingdom Fungi; phylum Basidiomycota; class Agaricomycetes; order Agaricales; family Lyophyllaceae; genus Termitomyces; species Termitomyces sp. MG148. Next base: position 5,063 of record QLOM01000981.1, read on the forward strand.
AAGGTCCATCATCTCTGGGAGGGGGTCCTAGCATCCATTGTGAGGGTGGAGGGCCATTTAGAGGTGGAGGTCCTTGGTTTCCTGGTCTGAACAGGGGTGGGAGTCTTCTTGAAGGGGGAGGAAGAGGGGGTCCCAGGGGTCCAGGATCATGCGAAGGTTGGGGAGGATCAGAGTTAAGAGGAGGTCCTCATCCTATATTGTGGGGTTCTAGGCCTCTTCCTCCAGAAAGCAGGGCTGACTGGGGCATGCTCTGATTGAGGGGCCGTTGTAGGTCAAAATGCAGGGGACGGTCATGCTAGAAGGAGGGGATGTTTTTTCAGGGCCACTGGAAAGAAGCAAGGTTACTCTGGGCATTCTAGTTGTCCACGTAGTACAGGGTTTTGTTGTTGTCATCTGTTGAGGGTGCTGCGTGTTGTTGGGTTGTCTTGGAGTTGGTCTAAGTGGTCTGGCTCCAAGTCCAGAAGGCGCTAGGAACAGAGTGAGCATGAGGACAAGTGAAAAGACCTACATTACGGGTGGTAGGCTGGTCGAACAGTTCTCTTTTGGGATTCAAGGACCGTAGAGAGGCAGCGTTGAAGCTGTCCTGGTTGCATGAGGCTTGGAGGCCTTCCAGGGCAGATGCCAAAAGCTCTTGCTGAATATAGAAGGATTGAGCCAGGTCCATAGGATCTTTGAAACGTCATAGGTTGGAGGACATGTGGATTTTGTTGACGAGGTCACGAAGCTCGTTTCTCTGAGTGGTGTTCCACTGTAGAACAATTTTAGCCATTTTCAGGATCTTACCTTTTGCGTATCAATTGTGAAACTCCAAAAGGCGGTAGGCCCATTGCTCTAGGGATGCTGGGCCTTTGTACTGTCCTAGGCCAAAGAGGAGTTTGCAAGTCCAACGGACAAAGTCTTCTGGAGAGATGTGGAGAGCACGTAGTATTCTGTTCTATTCCTGGATATAGGCATTGCTTCTTTGGTGGAGTATCATGGGTGATGAGGGTGTACGAGCGAGTGGGGCTGCCATGGGCCATTGCCAGAGGAGTCGAGGTTCTATAGAGAGTGGTGGGGCAGGGTAGCCATAGAAGTATCCCAGGGTGAAAGGTCCAGCTCCAGAGATGGCAGGTTGGGTCCATCTGTGAGGTGGTTGTTTGTTGTTGTTATCAGGTAAGTGTAAGGGCAACCTCCGAAGGTTGCAATTAAGTCACACAACTGGCAAAGGAAAATCTGAAGTTTATTAGAGACAGTACAATACAACAGAAAATACAACTAATCACCTAGCAGAGGGAAATCCAAAGAGAACAAGTCTAAGGATCCTTCTGCCACAGCATGGCACATCAGCATGGGTGGCAGAAGCATGGAAATGGCTGTACAGTACCTCCCAGAAGGCGTGGGAGTGTCTTGGAGATCTCTGGAAATCCTTGGAGATCTCTGAAAATTCCTGGAGAACTCCAGGTTCTGAAAAAAGAAGGTTCTAGAAATGGAAGTCCCCTGACATCACCCCCCCTCTAGAGTGTGGTATCTTGACGTACCAGGTAGAACAGTTTGCAAATAGCACAGTCAGTCAGAGAGATGGGGTAGAGGCCACGAATGACTTGAGGCGCCGTGGAGTGCTCATGGTGGAAGTCCCAAACAAGGGCAGGTGCATGAACATTTTTGGTAGGTTCTCAGGAGTTGTCTTCAATACCATAGCCCTTCCACTTGACCTTGTACTGTAGTTTGTGCCAGAATAGACAACTGTCCAGGATCTTCTCCACTTTGTACTCCGTTCCATTGTCAGCAAGGACAGGAGGCGGCAGAGGAGGAGCTTGTTGGCCAGGAATGGGATCATCTGAGGCGGGCAAGAGCTTGACCATGTTGAAGACTAGGTGCAGTTGATGCATCCCAACAGGCAGTTGGAGTTGGTACATGAGGGGTCTGACCTGCCACTCAACCATGTACAATCCCAGTTGCTGGTGCAAGAGCTTCTGCAACAGTCAGGTGGTTGCAATGTTGGAGGCGTCTAAGTAGACGCAGTCTCCAGGCTTGTACTGGGGAGCTGGAGTCCGTCCTTGATCATAGTACCAGGCCATGTTGTCCTTTGCCTTGGTTAGCGTAGCCTTTGCCTCTTCTTGTGCCTTCTGCATGCAGTTGACAAAGTCATTGACTAACTCATTCTCTGATTGGCATGTGCGTAGTTCAAAGCCCATCCAAGAGTGTCAGCCAGTGTTGAGGAAGAATAGGGAGACCTGCATGGATGCGTGGATGTAGTTGTTGTACTGGAATTCTACCTTGGAGAGGAGTTTGTCTCAGTTGTCCTGACGTTTGTTGCAGAACAGCCAGAGGTACTGTTCTAGCTCCTGGTTGACATGCTTGGTCTGCCCATCAGACTGCGGGTGATAGGCAGTGGACATGTGGAGCTTAACATGCAGGAAACAGTAGAGCTCTTGGATGAAGTTCGCTATGAACTGTGAACTCTGGTCAGAGACATAGGCGTTGAAAAAACCGTGGAGCTTCCAGACGTTCTTCCTGTACAGGTTGGCGGCACCCATTACGAAGCAGGTCATATGCGTCAGAATGAAATGCACCCGCTTATCATAGAGATCTATAACAACCATGACGGCATTGTATCTATGTGCATCTAGGAGTTCCATGATGAAGTTAACGGAGACCATGCTCCAGCATGCAGCGGGTGTGGGAAGGGAGTGCAGTTGACCAGTTGGGGGGTGTTGATGAGGCTTTGTCTGGAGGCAGAAGTTGTAGGTGCTAGTGTACGTACCAATGTAGCATGACATTTGCTGCCACCAGTAATTCTAGGAGACTAGCTCCAATGTCTTCCAGCGGCTGAAGTATCCAACAACATGGGAGTCATGGTGCTGTTTGACAATGCGCTGCCGGAGCTCTGGGTCATTTGGCATGTAAATGCATCCCTGGAAGGTGAGTAGTCCGTTCTGCAGCCCTCACTTGTCTGTGCGTACAGATTTTGCACTGGAGGGGTGCCCCAAGCATAGCACCAGTGCGGTCTTTGTGACTAAGTCCTCCTGTATTCCCTCCCAGTTACCTTGGTGGATGTTCCGGAGTATGTTGACCTCATCTCCCTGGGCCGCCACCTCTTAGGGCACACAAATAGCAAACAGCTTCAGGCACAAGAGGGTGATGTTGTCATTATCTCCTGCATTGGAACCATGGTTGGCATGCCAGGAGAGAGTGTCGGGCTTCTCCATGCTTTGACCGGGCTTATAGTGCAATATAAAGTCAAAGTTGGAAAGATACAAGAACTACTGGGCCTGTTGACGGTTGAGCTTTTTGGCCATCTGGAAGTACTCCAGGCTTTTGTGGGCTGTCTAGACTTCAAATTTGTGCCGGTCTAGGAAGTGGCACCACTTGTCCAACAATCAGATGATCACAAGCATCTCCTTGTTGTGGATCTCATAGTTCCATTCCATGGCGTTGAGGCTCTTGGAGTAGAAGGTGACAGCGTGCCACTTACCGTCTTCTGAGGACTCCTAAGAGAGGACCATGCCGATAGCAAAGTCAGAACTGTCTGCCTCAACTCAGAAGAGCCAATTGTTGTCGGGGAAGAGCAGGATGGGCTTGGAGGTGATGGCGGACTTCAAGGCATTGAAGGCCCACTGCTCTGCGTCTCTCCAAGCCCATGCAATGTCCTTTCTGGTGAGGTCAAAGAGGGGCCAAGTGTGGTGAGAGAAGTCTTGGATGAATCACCAGTAGAAGTTGGTGAACTCCAGGAAGGCCTGTACTTCCTTCTTGTTCCGGGGTTCCGGCCACTGCATAACACCAGCCACCTTCACCAAGTCCATCTCCACCATGCCATGGGAGATGATGAGTCTGAGGTACTTGATATGGGTCTGTTCAAACTCACACTTTTTTGGCTTGAGGTAGAACTGGTGTTGGCAGAGGTGGTCCAAAATGACTTGTGTGATCCAACAATGTTCTTCTAATGTCTTGATATAGATGAGAATGTCATCAAGATACATGCATACCACGCCATCAGCCATGTGGTCCTAGAATATGTTGTTCATCATGGTCTAGAAGGTAGTGGGGTTGTTGGTGAGTCCAAAAAACATCACTAGAAGTTCAAACAGCCTGCAGTTGGTCTGGAATGCTGCTTTCCACTCATCTCCCTCCTGGATGTGCATGTTGTTGTAGCCCCAACAAACGTCCAACTTAGTGAAGTAGCGTGCACTCCAGAGGTTACTGATCAGTTCCGAGATGAGGAGAAGTGGATAGCAGTTCTTGACAGTCATCGCATTGAGTATGCAATAGTCTTGGACCAACCAGAGGAAGCCATCCTTCTCCTTGATGAAAAACACCAGAGATGCCGTTAGAGACTTTGAGGGGCAGATTTGTCTGGACTCTAGATTCTCCTAGAGGAACACGTTGAACTCATCTTGCTCCTTGGGTGCGAGCAGATAAACCTTGCAGTTGGCCGGCTTTGAATCCAGCAGAATTTGATAGCATGGTCCCACTCCTTGCATTTTGAGAGGAAGTCAAACAAGGCCTTGGAAAAAACGTCCTCAAAGTCATGTAGGTGGTGGGGACCGCATCCTAGAAGGCCCTTGGAGGGGTGTTTGCTACAAAGACCTGGGCCAACTATTGGGAAGTGGTCTGGCTGGCCCAGATCTCCTTTGCAACTGGCAGGAGTTGTAGTGTAATGGCATAGATGCGGTCCCTTACCTCAATGGCTTCATCCAGAAGCTCTGGGTTCAAGGTGGATAGGAACTCCCCCGTCCTTCTTCCTGGCTGGGGTTTCTCCCACTATGTCTGTTGTCCTCATAGAGGGCCTCTCTACGAGGGAACACCAGAGATAAGGGGGTCCAGCAGGTCAAGATCTACAAACGGGAGGTATCTCATCCGATATGCCTGGATAGCTGTATGCTCCTGCATCGCGGTGCACCGCTCCTTCTTTACTTTGTCCGTGCAGGTGGCACAACGCCAGGGGCACCAACTCATGTTGATTTTCTCTAAGGCTCAGTCAATCTCTGGATTGTGCTCCTAGAGTCAGGGAAATCCTAGGATCATCTCTTGTTTGCCAATGCTTGTAACTGCAAAGGTGGTATGCTTTGCATGGGATTTGTAGTGCAGGACAAGGTTCACCATGGACTTGATGGATCCCGCTTCGTTACAAGTGCTGTCAATGTTGTATACTAGAATGAGGAATAGGAGGGACCAAGTTGTGAGCTGGTGCCGCTCCATGTAGCTAGTGTCTACAAAGAGTCTAGGAGGGCAACTATGCTCTGGGTTTGCTATGTATCGGTAGTTTCAATCTCTATGTTCACCTGGACCAAGTTTGGCAATGGAGTGGACTCTATGACATAGCAGCGGGGAAGGCGGCATTCCCAAGCAGGAGTGCGTGCCCGGGAAGAGGTCAAGGAGGGCTTGGGAGAGCCATTGAGTACATCAAGGATAGTACTTACAGTTGAGGGGACTGAGTCGTCAACAGAAGTTGTATTGATTTTTTCTACCAACAGACATGCAAACCTGTTAGCACTAGGCAGTGAGGGTGTACTGTTTATTCATTGCATTCCTAAAAACCCTCCTGTGGCTCCTCTGACTCTCTGGCAACAAGAGGGGCCTTGTGTACACTCTCCGGAGCAAGAGCATCTGGAGAAGGAATTCTGGCCACATCATAAGCTGCTAGGAATTGCAAGAGCAGCTCCTCTTGCTCCTCTGGGGACAGATATTGGACCTTGAGGCCCCAGAGGCAGTGGCGGGCAAAGTGGCCCAGTGCACCGCAGCATCGACATGAGAGCGGGAAAGGCGCACATTGCTGGGAAGTGTTCATGTCCATTGGAGCACCCAGGAGTAGTACCAGGAGTACCAGAGGTGCTGCCAACAGCGCTACCAGGGGCAGGGCAGTTGGTTGATGGGGGAGCGGAACAGGGAAGTGCAAGAAGAAAGCAGGAGTTGCAGCCTTGCAGAGGTCCTGCTTGAGCTCCATGAGCTGCCACTGTTCTTAAGCCACTCGGTACCTGTCAGGGGACTCCTCATCTCTCCCTTTTTTCACTCTTTATTCCTTTATTCTTCCTCTATTTATTTCTTTATTTCTGCTGTCACTCTTTTACCTTACTGCTTCTATTCTTTCAACACTATCTATTAGTACTATTTCAGCCCTTGAAGTGCTCTGGTTCTTTAGTTATCATTCAGACAAGTGTAGCCACAAGTCACATGAGACATATGCATGACCTCTGGCAATGACAATTCCCAAGTTTTTGATTATTTTCGGAGATTTTTCCTTTTTTAAATTATAAAATTTATTGTGGCTTTTGTCATGCTATACAGTCGCTTTCCACACTTCTAGAGCCTTGGAAGCGTCACTCCTGGCATAAGGAATCCCTAGACTTGTTCTCTTTGGATTTCCCTCTGCCAGGTGAGTAGTTATGATTGTATTACTTAAATATACTTTGTATTTCCCTCTGCTAGCTGTGTGACTGAGCCATAGCCTCCAGAGGTTGCCCTTACAGCAGAACAAGTCTCTACATTTTGGTCTGGAAGCCCCTTTTAGCCTGCTTGAGCCCTCTCTTGCCCTTTTAGGTCACTCCCTCACTAGATTAT
>QLOM01000982.1:0-29817 GCA_003313785.1 Termitomyces sp. MG148
TGAAACAGGCAGGTCGCATTTGGAACCATACTCTCAACAGCAACATGATGTCATGGGGATTCACTCAGCTCCCATGCAAATCATGCGTATACTACCGGAAATCCGACATGGGAACAGTCATAACTGCAGTCCATGTGGACGACTTCTTGTCCATTGCAACAGACAAAGCCGAAAACAAACGTTTTAAGGACCAACTCAGATCGGTTTGGACTATATTGGACTTAGGCCTCCCAAGGTTCGTGGTAGGAATCGCGATCGAGTGGGATCGAAACAAGCGCCTTGTAAGACTATCACAAACCGCACTTATCGACAAAATTATCGACCAATTCGGGCAATCATCGGCTGCGCTGCTCTTGCTCCCCATGGAACCAGGCCTCAAGCTCCGCAAGACGGATAGATCCTCCCTGGACAAGGAGGAAGTGGATATATTACAAAAGACACCATACCGGTCACTGGTCGGTTGTTTGCTCTATGTTGCGATCTTGACACGCCCAGATATCACGTATGCCGTACAACAGCTCACTCAATTTGTCAATTCGTACTCGACCATCCACTGGAAGGCAGCCACGCGGCTGGTACAATACCTCAAGGGAACGAGGGATCTCAAGCTTGTATTAGGAGGCACAGAACAACCCGCGATCCTCACTGGGTTCACAGACTCCGATTGGGCGAATTGCCTAGACACGCGCCGCAGTATTGGGGGCTATGCATGGAGCCTTGGCTCCGGTGTTGTCTCATGGGCAGCCCGGAAACAGAAGTCGGTTGCAGCATCATCGTGCAAAGCAGAGTACATGGTGGCCTACAAGAGCGCCCAGGAATGCATATGGCTGCGCGCGTTACTCAAGGGCATTGGGCACGACATCATGGACAAACCAACATCCATACTATGCGACAATAACGCTGCAATCAACTTATCGGAAGACCCCACACTTCATGCCCGCGTCAAACACGTTGACATCAAGTATCACTTCCTCCGTGAACGTGTTCAGACCAGCGAAATAAGTATTCGATATGTAAACACAAAGTACAACGTCGCAGACCTCTTCACAAAAGCCCTGGCTGCCCCACTTTTCACCCGCCTCCGCACCCTACTTGGCCTTCAGTAGTTCCCCCCCATGATTCCACACAAGGAGACATCACGTTCTTGCGGTCTCTGGTGAGGAGGAGTGTTGGCAACCGAGATAAACGCAGCATCGACGCAATACCGCATGCCTATCCACCCCTGACCACTGTGGCATGTTGTCTCCTGCCACCAACCTTTGTCCCCTAATAACTGACCCTGGCCACACTGTCTGGCCACAGCACAGAGTGGCCGCCCATTGTTATGATTGAATATATATATACGGACTTACGATACAAACACCCTCAGTCAACTATAATTGAACTGAGGGTGAGTACGGACTTTAACGAGTTGATTTAATACTTACTGATGTAACTTCCCTGGCAGACTTCGTGACTTACCAGTCTGCTAGGTAATTATCTTAGTCAACTATAATTGAACTGAGGACTTCGTGACTTACCAGTCTGCTAGTGAGTATCGAGTTCTAACAGGGTCCACCCGAAGAGGTCGCGTCACTATTAGGGTCGAAGTCGCACAATGTCCTTTTAACCCTTCTCCCTGCCAAGTGAGCAACAATGCTATGACCTTAAGACCTCTTCCAAATACCCTCGCTGTGCTGTGGTCTGGTGCATTTCTGAGAACAAGCAACGAAACTAGTATACGATGTCGGATCAAATCAAACAGATACCCTCGTAGAACCCAATAGTATGCTCATATTTCGTGTGTATGCGACCGCTCGGATAGAGTTGAAATCAAGGGTCGGAGGGGATGAAGATTGGTGAGACAAGGCAAACGAAAAATGAGGGCTGGGAGAACGAAAAGGGTCACGCGTGAGAAAATGGATCACCTGATCATTTGCCAGACTTGGTTTTTGACTTGGTCTCCAAAACCCACTACTAAAGTAGTGGGAACTTTCTTGTCATACCATGGCAAATCAATATTATTATCTACCAGAATCGGTGCGCTACCAAATGCTTGCAGCTATGCCCTCAGTGTAAGAAATTGAACGAGGACAGCTGACAGAAAATCTAACTGCAACTAAAAATAGTAATGTTTGGCCGAAGCGATCAAGGGGGCCAAATATCAGAATTTGGGACCTGCCGATTTGAAAACGGCTGTAACATCAAAGGTCCGTCACCTGGGATGCAGTCAGTAACCCAGATAACCAGCCAGCTAATGAAGCTGTCAATGGTATGCAGTCAGCACAAAGCCATTTACTGGCAGAAAGGATCGGTAATCCCCTTCCTGAGCAGTCAGCCGAAATTCCACAGTCAGTGGGGGGGACACAGTCAGTAGTCCCGGTGCTAGTTGAATCAACTAGCCCCAACCAAGCGCTAGAAGATGCACAGCATGATAGAGCCCCCTCCAGACCGACCAGGTGGAGCAGAGGTCTATACTCAAAGGCATCAGTAAAGATAGCCTCTCTGAACATAAGAGGATTCAGAAGTACCGCGTGCAAAACGTTGAAATGGAACCACATAAACCAGCTTGTTCGAGACAAGAAGATAGGCATCCTGGCGGTCCAAGAGACGCACCTGGACAAAGAAAGAAGGGAGAGCACAGAAGGTCTCTTTGAGAAGAGGCTGAAGATCTTTAACTCTGAGGACCCAGAGAATCCAAAGGCAAAGGGCAGAGTGGCATTTGTCCTAAACAAGGACCTGATAGATACATCAGATGCAATTTTTGAGGAAATCGTACAAGGAAGGGCAGCCCTTCTACGAACCAAATGGCACAGGGACCAAAGAATCACAATTATGGCAATTTATGCGCCAAACGTGACTGTGTCGAATGCAATTGAAAACGTGGAGTTTTGGAACAAGATAATCAAATACCTAGATGAGAATCCAAGACTCAAAATTGACATAGTCATGGGTGATTTCAACATGGTCGAGGAAAAGCTTGATAGGAAGCCAATGAGAGATGATCCGGCAAATGCCAAATTATACCTCACCATAGTGAAAGAACGACTGCACCTCGCAGACGGCTGGAGGAACACATTCCTGGACATGAAAGCATACAGCTTCTTGCAAGAATCAACTCTGGCCCAGTCCCGCCTGGATTGAATATACATCACGAACAAGCTAGAAAAAACAGCAAAGGAATGGCGAATAGAACCCTCAGGAGTCTCAGGAACCGACCATGATATGGTTTCAGTGAGGGTGGCCCACGAGAATGCACCCGAAATTGGTAAAGGGAGGTGGACGATCCCTCCTCATATAATTCGGGACAAGAAACTGAGGTTACATATGCACAAAACAGGAGTGGAAGCCTTGGAAGAGATCTACAACTTACAAGGTTCCAGGACGGAGGAGAACAATCCCCAGAAAATATACCTGGCATGGAAATTGAGTTTGATAAGAGAGGCCAAAAAGAGAGAGAAAATAATCACCCCAAGATATGTGAGACAGCTCCAGTCCTTAGAGTCTGAACTAAAGGAAATAGAGGAAAGCGGACTAATGACAGAGGAGGAGAAACTATCTTCATCAGCGGGTATAAAAAAGAAGATACGAGATCTTGAAAAGGAAAGACACAACAATGCTAGGACGGAGTGTGCCGTCCGCAACCACCTAGAAGGAGAAACAATCTGCAAGTACTGGACTAGGTCAAATAAGGAGGCCAAGCCCAGGGACATGATTTACGCACTGAGGAGACAGAGTAATGGGAATTGCCCGTTGGGCTCCCTCCTTTATGAACGAAATTCACAAAAGATGGCTGAGCTGGCCAGAAACTACCATGACAGCCTTCAGGACGAGAGGATGGCGGTAGAAAGCAACGTGAGAGAGAATAAAACATTAGAAGTCCTGAGTAAGATCAAAACAAGAACCACAAGAGTTCAGAACCTCACATTAACAAAAGAACTAAAAAGGGACGAAATTGTGGAAGCCCTAAGAGAGTCAAATAGTGACTCAGCCCCTGGACTGGATGGAATACCCTATGAACTACTAAAAACGTTACATGAAAGGCATAAAGAAAACACGAAACTTAACAGGCCTACCTTTGACATTGCACAGCTCTTGACAGAAGTTTTCAATAACATAAGAGCAAATGGGGTAGACAGGGAGCTGAAATTTGCAGAAGGCTGGATGTGCCCGCTATACAAGAAGAACGACAGGGAAGACATTGCAAATTATTGACCAATAACTTGCCTAAACTCAGACTACAAGATCTACACAAAAATCCTGGCTTCACGGCTGGCTGAAGTTGCCCCGTCGCTCATACATGTGAGCCAAGCCGGCTTTATAAGGGGACGAAGGATAGTGGACCAAACAAAGCTTATTAGATTGATGATCAAGTATGCAGAAGCCACGGAGCATAATGGTCTAATTGTTGCACTCGATCAGGAAAAGGCATACGACAAAATAGATCATGATTACCTATGGAGGGCCCTAGATGCGTTCGGTATACCAGAAGAATTTACCGTCACAATTAAGGAGCTATACAAGTTTGCAGAATCAAGAGTGATGATAAATGGGCATCTGAGTACCCCGTGGAAAATCACAAGAGGGGTGCGTCAGGGAGACCCCTTGTCTTGTCTTCTCTTTGATCTAGCAATAGAACCATTGGCAGCATCCTTACGGGAGTTGGTACTGAGAGGTTTTACCATCCCAGGCCACAAGGAAAAACTGATAGCCAGCCTGTTTGCAGATGATACTACAGTTTTTCTCTCTGAACATGATGATATCGGGGTATTGCAAACTATCCTCGACAACTGGTGTGTCGCGTCATCGGCGAAGTTTAACATTACAAAGACTGAGGTCATCCCGATTGGCACAAAAACCTTCCGGAATTCGGTCAGAGATACCCGACAGGTTAAAGAGGGACACATGAGAATACCAGAAAACATTCGCATAGCTGTCGACGGCGAAGGGGTCCGCATATTAGGAGCGTGGTTTGGCAATGACCTCGACGCTGGAGAACCATGGGGCCCGATAATTGATAAGATTGATAGGTACCTCAAACAATGGGAAATGAGTCACTCCACGATGGAGGGCAGAAGACTAATAGTTCAAATGGTGGTCAGAGGCATAACCCAGTACCTGACACAAGTTCAAGGAATGCCAAAAGAAATAGAACAGTCTCTCACACGTAAAATCAAAGCCTTTGTCTGGCATGAGAAAAAAGCTCCAGTTGCGGAACACATTTTGCATGCCCCTCGTAGCAAAAGGGGTAAAGCTCTCCTGGACATAGCATCCCGTAACGAAGCAATTAACGTCATGTGGCTAAAATCTTACCTTAGCTTTGGACCAAACCGCCCTCTGTGGGCACTAATTGCGGACACGCTCTTCGCTGGAAAGGTCCCGGCAGCCGAAGGTCATATCGACCCATGGGTCAAAGAGAATATCTTCCTACAAACATGGAAGTCAGCAACCTCAGCAAAAAATAAAGTATGCGAGGACTTGCGGTCTCTTTACCAAACTGCAAAAAGATATGACCTGAGAACCGATGGAGTGATTATAAGTGAGGAACTACTGAACCTGAGGCCGATATGGTTTCATAGTGAGGCAAACCGGAGGATCCGATACTTGAATCAAGGCCCGAGCACTTGCCTGAAGGAGAGGCACAGCATAAAAACGACGGGAGACGCAGTTTCACTCTCCGAATTGCTGAGCCACGATGGTCATAGGTCTTCTGACGAATGCGAATGCGAAAAATGCAACTGGGTGGAGGAGAACACTGGCTGCCTCACCCCACACAGCTGCGCAACGAGGTCAAAAGAGCTCTTGGACACTCTACCACCAAAGTGGGATCCAAGACGGGTAAACCCAGTCCTTGGTAGAATACCCCAAACAGAAGACCAAGGAAACACGGAAGAGGGATGGATTAGATTCGAAAGTAAAATGTTAACCAAGGGCAACCTGGAGGAGATCTTCCGAATTTTTACTGAAGGTGAGAAGTCCAATGAATTACCACGCCTAGAACCTCCCCTGGAGACAAGAGAGTGCATGATCCTCGCAACAGACGGATCGTGCGTCAATAATGGATATGCCAATGCCTGTGCAGGTGCCGGAATATACCACTCAGAGGGCCATCCGCTGAACAGAAGTATTAAAGTACCTGTATCCGCCCCACAGTCAAATCAATCGGCTGAACTATTGGCACTGAAGGAGGCAGTAGAAAGCTGCCCGGCCGATGTAAATATCAATGTCGAGCTTGACTCCAAGTATGTGATAAACTTAGTAACCAGGGACCTGGAGAAGAACAAGAACTCAGGATACCTCTCCACGGCTAATGCTGAACTGGCCCGCTTAACTGTGGCAAGACTAAGACAACAAAAAACAATAACCCACCTAAAGTGGGTAAAAGGCCACTCAGGGCACAGTAGAAATGAAGGGGCGGACAGGCTTGCGGAGCAAGCCACTGAAAGAGCGCAGCAAGACCTTGATATGAGGATCGACCCATCCCTACAAGCGACCGGTGCGAAATTGTGCACACTTATGCAGGCCCTAGCTTATAAAGCTATAAGAAAAAGAAAGTTAGAAAAGAAGTCGCCAGTAAGAGCTAGAACAGACAAAAACCTGGAACACATCGCAGAATGTGCAGAGGAAATATTTGGTAATAAGCCGACGTATGCAGCAATATGGAGAAAGCAAAGGTGCAAAGACCTCTCAAAGGAAGAAAGATATTTCCTATGGATGGCTACGCACAATGCCTATATGGTAGGAGACCATTGGCTGCGACCAACTATGAAGCCTGTCCAACAAGAACGAGCCTACTGTGCACACTGTCAAACACTAGAGTCAATAACTCACATTTTAACAGAATGCGATACAACAGGTCAGAAAGAGATCTGGGAAGCAGCCGAGACACTGTGGAAGAAAAAGTGCGACATCGCTTGGTACAGGCCTGCTCTTGGAACGATCCTAGGCACTCCGCTGGCAGAGTTTACCAGTACAGAAGGAAACAAACTCCCAGGACACGCGAGGCTATACAAACTGATCATGATTGGATCAGCGCACCTTATATGGAAACTAAGGTGCGAAAGAGTAATCCAGAACAATAACACCCTGTTTAGCAGAGACGAAGTCATTGGACGGTGGCTTAAAGCTATTAATGACAGATTGTCACTCGACATTAAATTAACAAATCCAAAGTACCGGAAGAAAGCCACACCGAAGACGATAGTCTTGAAAACATGGTCAGGGGTACTGAAAAATGAAAGCTCTCTCCCGGATGACTGGCTGGGAGAGACCGGGGTTTTAGTGGGTATTGGCACAAAATTTGGCTCGGAGAGGGGATAGGGTGAGGGGGAGGAGGGGGAGCCAAAGTTGAGTGATCCAGAGTCCCACACTCAGTGCGTAAATGCATTTCCTCGGGGTGGAAGGAGCGAACAACATACGGGGCCAAGGCCCTGTGACAACCGCGGGATGAAGGGAAACACCGATGATGTCACCCTCCCATCTATTCCAAACGCTACACCAAAAAAAAAAAAAAAAAAAAAAAAAAAAAAAAAAGAGAAAACAGCACCAACCTTGCTTACAATTCAGTACCCAGGAGCGCCAAGGCTCAAGCAGATGATGCATGCCTAGACACCATCAAAGACTGGTTGAACTCTCTTAAGTGACCTGATCACCTTAGCAACAACAAGTACGCCACTTTCATATGTTATACCACTAACTTCTTCATTAGCGACAATCAACTCTGGCGACGCAACAAAAATGGTGCACACAAACTTGTGGTGCAGCCAAGCGACCGACTCAGGATCTTATGTGCCATGCATGATGATTTAGGCCACAGGGGACCTTATGCCACACATGCTATACTATTGGAATGCTTCTGGTGGCCTCACGTGCAAGCAGATGTTGCTTGGTATGTAAAGACTTGTCACCTCTACCAGATCCAGCAAACCCACCAATTGCTCATCCCACCGACGGTTGCTATGCCAGCGCCTCTCTTCAGCAAAATCTATATCAACACAATGCTGCTCAAGTCCGGTTGCTACAAGTACATCATCCAAGGACACTACTCACTAGTGCACTGGCCTGAGTTTAGGATGCTCCAACAAGAAAACATGGATGCTATAGCTAAGTGGTTGTTTGAAGACATCATCTGCCGCTGGGGTGCGCTGATAAGACTTGGGCTGGGCTCAGCGCAGCAAAGCTATAATTAGCAACTTTTGTTGATAGGAGTTTGGAGGCGCACTCAGGCGATCAGGCGCAATGTGGACTGCACATGACTAGGCGACCACGGGATGTTTAGTGCACAGGACTTCTAGACCACAGGATGTTTAGCGCATGGGACTTCTAGACCACAGGACTCGCCCACCTGACTGTTAGCGCACGGACCGCACACATGACCTCGGGCTTGATAACAGGTCACTGATCAAAGATAGCCAGCGTCTTATAAGATTACGCATTTAACGACTTGCCAACAGCCATCAGTAGGCCGTCACTTCCTCAGCCCCGGTGTCTAACGGTTAGCAACGCTTAACTTTACCAACACTTAGCGACTTTGGCGACGCCAGCCTCCTTGATTGTTTCAGACCTGGTTATTCACTGTGTATTTGACTGATTTCAGTGCTCACTTGGTGACTTAGCGCTTGCCGACTGATAGACGCCGTGGGTTAGCTATTTCACATTCTATTCTTCTTGTCATAATCCCTTGCCCATTTTGTTACTTAGCGACTTATAGCTTAATTAACACAGCGGCTTAGTGCCTATAAATACTGTACATATTTTGTCTTAAGAGCATTGAATTCCATTCCCCACAGTTCAGATCACAACTTGCACACACTAAGTTCCACGGAGTTGCTAAAGGGACTTACCAGTTTACCGACTACACTAAGCTTGCCGCTTCTTTGCCAGTCTTGCCGACTGTCTAGGTGCTATATGGGCACACTTCAACTATGTTACGTTGCCAAGTCCCTACCGACTGTTGGCACCCTAGCGCCTTGCAGGCTACACGGCTTAGATCGCTAAGCACTTTTGTTCCAATTACTCAATTTTTCCTTAACAAACTAGGTCTCTGGGACCCTGCCCAGACTCTCTCTCAACTAGCGACCGCCCAACGCATTACTTTTCACGGTAGCTAAGCACAGTTTACCCTTGACAGTACTTAGCAACATTTGGGCATCATCAGCGCTAAGAGAAATAGTTACTAACAATGGTGCCCCCATCATCCAGGCGTTGATCTACCTTGCTAAGAAGTACAACATACATTATATACGCATCTCTGGCTACAACAAACATGCTAACGGTGATAAGACCTGGGCTGGGCTCAGCGCAGCAAAGCTATAATTAGTGACTTTTGTTGATAGAAGTTTGGAGGCTCACTCAGGCAATCAGGCGTGATGCGGACTACACATGACTAGGCGACCACGGGATGTTTGGCGCACAGGACTTCTAGACCACGGGATGTTTAGCGCACGGGACTTCTAGACCACAGGACTCGCCCACCTGACTGTTAACGCACGGACCGCACACATGACCTTGGTTTCGATAACCGGTCACCGATCAAAGATAGCTGGCGCCTTATAAGATTACGCGTTTAACAACTTGCCAACGGCTATCAGCAGGCCGTCACTTCCTCAGCCCCGGTGCCTAGCGGTTAGCGACGCTTACCTTTACCGACGCTTAGCGACTTTGGCGACGCCAGCCCCCTTGATTGTTTCAGACCCCAGGATAGTCACTGTTTATTTGACTGCTTTCAGTGCTCACTTGGTAACTTAGCGCTTGCCGACTGATAGATGCCGCGGGTTAGCTATTTCACATTCTATTCTTCTTGTCATAATCCATTCCCCATTTTGTTACTTAGCGACTTATAGTTTAATTAACACGGCGACTTAGCGCCTATAAATACTGTACATATTTTGTCTTAGGAGCATCAAATTCCATCCCCACAGTTCAGATCCCAACTTGCGCACACTAAGTTCCTCAGAGTCGCTAAGGGACTTACTGTTTTACCGACTACACTAAGCTTGCCACTTCTTCGCCAGTCTTGCCGACTGTCTAGGTGCTATATGAGCACACTTCAACTACGTTACGTTGATAAGACCTGAGTTGGGCTCAGCGCAACAAAGCTATAATTAGCGACTTTTGTTAATAGCAGTTTGGCAGCTCACTCAGGTGAGCAGGCGCAACGCAAACTACACATGACTAGGCGACCACGGGATGTTTAGTGCATGGGACTTCCAGACCACGGGACTCGCTCACCTGACTGTTAATGCACAAACCACACACATGACCTTGGGCTCAATAACAGGTCACCGATCAAAGATAGCCGGCGCCTTATAAGATTAAGCATTTAACAACTTGCCGACGGCTATCAGCAGGTCGCCACTTCTTCAGCCCCGGTGCCTAGCGGTTAGCAACGCTTAC
Organism: Termitomyces sp. MG148; assembly: GCA_003313785.1. Taxonomy (NCBI): domain Eukaryota; kingdom Fungi; phylum Basidiomycota; class Agaricomycetes; order Agaricales; family Lyophyllaceae; genus Termitomyces; species Termitomyces sp. MG148. The sequence continues at coordinate 10,375 of QLOM01000982.1, forward strand.
CTTTACCAATGCTTAGCGACTTTGGCAACGCCAGCCCCCCTTGATTGTTTCAGACCCTAGGATAGTCACCGTTTATTTGACTGCTTTCAGTGCTCACTTGGTGACTTAGCGCTTGCCGACTGATAGACGCCACGGGTTAGCTATTTCACATTCTATTCTTCTTGTCATAATCCATTCCCCATTTTGTTACTTAGCGACTTATAGTTTAATTAACACGGCGACTTAGTGCCTATAAATACTGTACATATTTTGTCTTAGGAGCATCGAATTCCATCCCCACAGTTCAGATCTCAACTTGCGCGCACTAAGTTCCTTGAGGTTGCCAAGGGACTTACTGTTTTTTTACCGACTACGCTAAGCTTGCCGCTTCTTTGCCAGTCTTGCCGACTGTCTAGGTGCTATACGAGCACACTTCGACTACGTTACGTTGCCAAGTCCTTGCCGACTATTGGCACCCTAGCGCCTCGCAGGCAACACGGCTTAGATTGCTAAGCACCTTTCTTCCAATGACTAAATTTTCCTTAACAAACTAAGTCTCTGGGACTCTGCCCGGACTCCCTCTCAACTAGCAACCACCCAATGCATTACCTTCCACAGTAGCTAGGTACCGTTTACCCTTGACAGTGCTTAGCGACTTTTGGGCATCATCAACGTCGCCAAGTCCTTGCCGACTGTTGGCACCCTAGCGCCTTGCAGGCTACATGGCTTAGATCGCTAAGCACCTTTCTTCCAATTACTCAATTTTCCTTAACAAACTAAGTCTCTGGGACCCTGCCCGGACTCTCTCTCAACTAGCGACCGCCCAAACGCATTACCTTTCACAGTAGCTAGGTACAGTTTACCCTTGACAGTACTAAGCGACTTTTGGGCGTCATCAAATTGGAGCCCACCGTGAGGGACTTTAGGGCAGAATTCTGCCAGAAACTCGTTTGCAATGCCAGCGCCACCTTCTAGTTCAGTTGGCAGGCGCCACTATTCCTTTCCACATTTTGCCTTCTACTCCCCAGTTACCTGGAGCCTTACCACGTCGCACCTTAGCACAAGAACTTGCCGATTACACAACTGAGCTTACAGTCGACGACATCCCAGACCTGTTCCCCCGCCAACTAGACTTTGATGCTAGCGCACCTGGCACTCAGACTCCTCTTGCCGACTTAGCTCAGGGATCACCGCCTAGTCCTATCACTCCATTGTCACAACTATTCAGAACCCCCACTCCCTCACCTCCAGCTTCACCACTTTGCTTACCAACTACGTCGCTACTGACAACACTGTTACCGACTCGCACTATGGAGGCAGCAGTCGCTCAGCGCATGCCGCCTTGAAACCACTTCTCTGCCCCTGAATGGGATGAGACCAAACCCTGGGAACTCACTCAATACTTTAAGGAACTCGAATACCTCTTTCGCAACTGCAGCATTACCAACCACACCCAAATGAAGGAATACGCGGCACGTTATGTGTCATATGACATGGCAGAAACATGGACTGGCCTCAGGGAATTTAGCGCCTCTGCTGCCGCTCTTGGTGACAACCCCCCACCAGCAGCAATTTACAAAGACTGGAAGGCTGCCGTGATTAGGCTCTATCCTGGCGCTGAAGCCTCTACACGTTATACGGTCAGCGAACTTCAGAAACTAGTACAGGACACTTTTGACAACGGCATATACACCCTTGGCGCCCTCTTGACTTATTACCGCGACTTCCAGAGAGTCGCCAGGTGGCTTTTACAGAACGGCAAGCTCTACGGGAATGAGGAACGTCGCTTATTCCAACAAGGTATCCCCATGTTGCTATGGGCTAGGATTGCTAGGCGCTTGGAAATCACGCAGCCTAACCACCACCCGGAGGAGCCCTATAATGTGGACGACGTCTTTGAGGCTGGTAAGTGGATTCTTAAAGGCACGGACACTGGCGTGAGCGCTCCTCATCCTGTTGCCATCCCTGGTGTACTGCCTGTCCCTGCCGCCGCCATTGCTCCCTTACCAACCCCACCGCCAGCCGATCAATACGTGAAGAAAGAAGATTTGGACACCGCCATTGCTGCCGCAGTTGCTAGTGCCATGACCCGCATCAAAACCATGATCACTACTAGTCTTACCGCCTCTCGTAATCTCGCCCCTGTTAACAACCTCTGCCATTTCTGTGGTGAAGTCGGCCACACTATGACAAGGGGTCGCTGCCCGACGTTGGAAAACTACATTCGCCAAGGACGCATTCACTGGGCAGCTGACGGTAAAGTGGTACTTCCCTCAGGTGCCATCATTCCCAATTATCCAGAGCTCAAGTCCTACCAAGAGCGGGTGGATGAATGGCATCGTAGAAACTCTGGCAACTTGGCAACTGGCACCCTTACTGGCAATGCTAACCCCGACACGGAACAAGCTATGCAACAACAGATGGTACTTGAAGTTATGCATTTGGACACTTTTAGCGACTCAGGCAACCTCACTAAAGACGCACGTATTGAAAGCCTAGAAAAGGAATTAGCAATGCTGAAGAACCAGGTCTTTGACGGGGTGGAAATTAAGCAACCTAAACAGCCCCTCAAGGGATACCGTCCTCTAGCGCCTGTCACTGCCGACCCTGATGTTACTTCAGCGCCTACTGTTACACCCGCCATAACCACCCAACCGCCTACCAACCCTGTCTCCGTCGCTAAACCCGCTAACTACACAACAGATACTAACAGTGCTCCCTTGCCACCTCTACACCCTTATGCGGGTTTACCTGCACGCTATACCGTGCCCGCCCAACGGAACTTTGCCGCCCCTGACAAGCGACCGGAGGGAGGATATAGACCCACTGCTCCCATATATGACATAGAGAAATCCAACCACGTCTTCAGCCGCATCATGAAAACGCCTGTCACTCTGTCAGTAGAAGAACTTTGCAGCATAGCGCCAGATGTAAGGAATCAAGTCAAAACAGCGGTAACCCCCAAGCGCACTCTTCAGGCAACGGTACAAGATGTTAGCGACATAGACAATGCACTACCTGGATTTTTGATCACTACTGACCCCACGCTTATTGACACCAACTTCGCACAACAACTCGCTAACGCCACCTCTGTGGACCCCATGGAATCCTATATCAAGTCGCTAGCGCCAGGAGAAGACCCTGCTATCCTCACCATCGCTCAAGACTCACAAGCCATATGCTCTATTATGCTCACCGTTGACAGTCGCCAGGAAATTGAAGCTATTGTGGATAGCGGGTCTCAAATCATTTCTATGTCAGCCGAAGTTGCCAATAACCTGGGCCTGATCTATGATCCAGGTATTGTTTTAAACATGCAAAGCGCTAACGGCACAGTAGACAGGTCGCTCGGACTTGCCAAGAACATGCCGTGCACAATTGGCGACCTCACATTTTACTTGCAGATCCACATCCTACGTTCTCCCGCATATGACATCTTACTTGGTCGACCCTTTGACGTTTTAGCACGCTCCATAGTCAGGACCCTTCCAGACGACGAAACCACCCTCACGATTAGCGACCCCAACTCTGGTGTCCGCCACACGGTACCGACTTTCCCCAGAGGTTGCCAAAAAGAAAAGCTCGCCAAGACACCTGCCTTCACTGAACAACACCCAAATATTGTTTCAACTGCCTATCTTGATCCCGAAGTACTTTCCCCCTCTTTTGACACTAGCGCTGATGCACGTAATCACAGTACCAAACCTGAAAACATACGATCTCTTACTGACTCTGCGCTTTCCTACCTGTACCTTACCACCTCCGATCAATTTGACCGCTTCACTTCCCCCAATACGTATCTTGAAACACTCCCTAATTCCTTACACCCTGCTATTCTTGGACTTACTCGCCCTAGCAACTCTGCCAGGGAACCCTCCCCTCCTTTATCTACTACCTCCACTTTTGCTGTCGCTAAAACTAATAAACGCAAAGGTGTTCAGGTCAAAAAGAAGTACAAGCCCGTAGCGCTTAAAATCAAGCCAGTCGCCAGCTCAGTTTCCAAGGATTTCAGAATTGAACAAAAGATCATTGGCAACCCTCTTGCCGACCTCCCGACTTTAACTCCCAATCTGCCGCCCTTCCAGCCGACTGGTTGCTTCACCGAGGATTGTCGCAAGCAATTCCTTAGCGACCATGACACTGGTTTTCTCACTTCATCAGAATTGGATGTGCTTACCGACCTTATGTCCAAACAGAACCAAGCATTTGCCTGGGAGGACTCTGAGAGGGGTAGCTTCTGTACCGACTTCTTCCCGCCGGTCGTCATACGGACTATCCCACACGTACCCTGGACTGAACATAACTGACCTATACCACCTGGACTTGAAGCTGAGGTTTGCCAGATCATACGCAGCAAGATCAAGGCTGGCGTCTATGAGCCTTCAAATAGTGCTTACCGCTCGCGCTGGTTCTGTGTCCTCAAGAAAAATGGTAACCTCCGTATTGCTCACAGTCTGGAGCCGCTAAATAGAGTCACCATATGACACTCTGGCATCCCTCCCTTTCCTGACCATGTTGCTGAATCCTTTGCCGATAGAATCTGTGGCGCTATCTTAGACCTCTATGTTGGCTACGACGAGCACCTTATCCACCCTTCCTCACGTGACTTTACCACCTTTCAAACTCCCTTTGGTGCCTTGCGCCTAGTCACCTTACCGATGGGCTGGACCAACTCAGTCCCCATATTCCACGACGACGTCAACTTTATTCTCCAATCCGAAATACCCAAATTTGTACAAAGCTTCATAGATGACGTTGGCGCTAAGGGTCCCAAAGATTGGTGACTCATTGATGGCCTCCCAGCAACTCACCCCAACAACCCTGGCGTTTGCCTAGTGCTATGGGACTTCTTCTAGCTTCTTAATCGCATTCTCCAGTGCATGAAGTATTGTGGCGGGACGTTCTCTGGCCACAAGCTTGTCTTATTGCTTCAAGATCCTTGGCCATGTCTGCACGCCTAGCGGACGTGTTCCTGATGAGTCATGCTTAGCGCTTCTGGAGCGCTGGGGTACCTGCCACGACCTGTCGGAGGTACGCGCCTTCTTAGGGACTGTTGGCATCTTGCACATCTTCATCAAGAACTTTGCCCACCGTGCTCACCATCTTAACCGACTCACACGCACTAACGCCCCATTTGAGTTTGGACTGGAACAAGTTGCCGCACAAAAAGACCTTGTCAAAGCGCTACAGGAAGCACAGCCCCTGGTACCTATTGATTATCAGTTGCCAGACCCAGTTATCCTGGCGGTGGACACCTCTTGCATTGCAGTTGGTTTGTTTCTCTGCCAATGCCTTAGCGACAACAGGAAACAGAGGCGCTACAACCGCTTTGAGTCCATTACGCTAAACGACAGAGAATCTCGCTACAGTCAGGCTAAACTTGAACTCTATGGCCTCTTTAAGGCTTTCCAGGTGCTAAGAATGTATCTCATTGGCGTGCGCAACCTCATTGTGGAGCAGATGGAGCGAAGCAACCTATTCAGTCTTTTGGTTGGAAAGGGTAACTATACGCAAACGCATGGGGTGCTCACTTTACTATGCAGCTACTGGCACCCACCCCTTGCTCCCTGCCAACATTGTGGAGGCGATGTACCTTCAACCCACGCCCAACTCCATCCTGTCCACTACCGAGAAGAGCTATTGACCTTCAACAACGCAGTGAAGACTTAGCGCGCTTACATGAAACTGTCTTTAGCGCCCGGTGCCAAGCCGCCCTCAGGTTTGAAACCAATCATAGCGCCACCATCAAGGACTACAACTTCAGTCGTGGGTTGCTAGTGCTCATGAGGAACTCCAAGATTAAGACCACCAACAACAAGAAGATGCGCCCATGCTACTTAGGACCATTGGTAGTTATCTCTCGCAACCGTGGAGGAGCTTACGTGCTTTGTGAATTAGATGGATCAGTGCTGCACAGACCGGTTGCCGCCTTCCGCCTCCTTCCCTACCTAGCGCGTGAACAAATACCCTTACCACTGGAGGCGCTAGACATTGATACTACTAAACTCAGGGAACTCGAAGAAACCGACCTTTTAGATGATGATGACTTACCGCATCCAGAAGAAGACGACTTCTAGTCGCTAACACCCTCGCTAAGCCTTTCTTACTTACCATTTTTCTTTATCTTTCTTAAGATTTTATTACTACACAGACTTTCTTTACATACCACAAGACGCAGCGCTAGCGCCCTAAAGGCACCTGGCACCTTGCGCAACTCTTGCACAAGGGTTTTCCGCCATGATGATCTACTGAGCGTTCCCTTAAAAACTCAAGTCGCTAAAACATCACTTTTGCTAAGTCTTTTCTTTCACAAGTCCTTCCAAGTATACGTTCCCTTACTATACACACAGACTTTCTTACTACTGTTTCCTTACCGCACCTAAAATTGCAAGCCTCAAAATTGTTATATTACATTTTGCCACTGCTACGAGTCCATCTATGTACAACGTTGCTAAAAGTTCAAAATTTTACAGGCGCTAGCGACTAGGCCTAGTCACGGTTGGTGGGGAAGGGGAACGGCGGGAGTGGGAAGAGGTCTTCGGCTTGGACATTGTTCCTCTCCTGCCAAGCCAGCACCTCCTTGCAATCCTGCTGGTAGCGCCTCAAGATGGCAACACTGTGCCCCAGCATCCTCCTCCGCATCCTCATCCCGGCCATCTCGGCGTCCACCGCTCTCATCTCCCATGCCATCACCGACTCCATACCGGCGGCACGCTCCATGAACCTCGCCAGTTCCTCTGGCAACCTCATACCAGTAACGGGGTAAAGGAGTTCTTCACCCAACCACTCGAAGTCGCCACCGGTCACTCACGAGGCCAGAAGTGGTGTCCAGCGCAAATCCATTCTAGCGACTGAGGAGGGACGTACGGTTTGTTCAAAGTCTTCGTTGCCAGAAGACATTTTGCAAGTGGCCGCCAACTGAGAACGATAGTTGGTTAGCAACACCCAATGCCTGGAGAGGAGTCTTACCTCCTCCTCTCCTGCCTGCTCCTCCTCCTCTGCCTCAACCTCTTCTGCCAGGTCACCAACGTGGGGAGGCTGGGTCTCCGCCAGCCTAACAGCAATCTCTGCCAAGTCGCCAGTGACGGAAGGAGAAGGCAACCGACTAACCAAGATGGATCAGGCGCTAACTTCGTAAGCAGTTAACAATTACTTACCGGATGCCGCTAGGCCCCGCAACAGGGGAAGACCTTGCCTCGAGAAGGGACTCAAGGACAACCTCTGCTAAATAGGTAGTCGCTAACCAAGTAAAGAAGAAAACAGAAAGCATACCTCTGGACTGACCAAGGCGGCACTTGGCACCTTTAGAAGGACTCAGAGGGGATCCAGCCCTCTTACTGACCCGACGCCCCTCACGCGACTCTGCCGACCTCTCTCGTTCTACCGCCTTTCCCTTTCCCTTGGCGGTCCCTCCCCTCTGCGGAGGCCAGCTGCCAGTCGACTTGGCAGGAGGCGACAAAGGCTCCTCGCCCTGACAAGTCGGAAGCGCCAGACTCTCTCCGAAAATGCTAGCGACACCGCCAGCCTCCACCGACGCCTGCTCCCTCAGCACAAACTTCCTAGCGCGTCTGACTCGTATCGACTGCTCAAAAGTCCACTTGACAATAGGATCCTCCTTGCCGTGCTCACAGGACTTGAGACCCTGGTAAGTGCAAGCCCGCTTAAGAGCGTCGCAGCGGTAGCACGGCAAGACGCCAGTCGGAAACCAGCAGGCCTCCGGATCATTGTTGGCCCAGCATTTGTCGCACTAAAGGTTGAATTAGGACAGAACAATCGCTAAAAAGGAAGCACTTATGGCGCCCTTGGAATCCTTATATGCCTGGCGCTGGTCAGGCGCCACCGTCTTCTTTCCCTTTGCCCCTTCCATCACCACACCAGCCTCCATCCCGGTATTCAACACTATCTCCACGTGCCAGGTTGCCAACAAATCTCGTAACTCTGCATCAGTAAAAATGGTTTGGGTAGGCGCCTGCAAGAATAGTCAGTCGCTAACACCTAGGGACGGAAAAACTTCCTTACCTCGTACATGGGCGCCACTCTTGAGGATTTACGAGACTAGCACAATGATGCTTAGCGACTACAACAAAGCAACTGAGTCAAAAAGATACGCACCTTACGAGGAGAAGAAGTTGTAGAGCCCCGCCTATGAGCCGCTGGCGCAGGGCTCTTGGCGCCAGCGGCCACTTGTGGTACCAGACGAACACGACGGGGCTCCTGACCCACGGTAGCGAGGTTGTCCTCAGTCGGCTGACTAGGAAGAGGCGCCAGCCGAGAAGAAGATGCCATGGGAGCGCCAGCAACAGAACAAGAGGAAGGACCCTCGTCCAAAATGTTGGCCAACTCATCGCCAACGGAAGGGATGGCAGGAAGGGGAGGTCGCTAAATGGTCAGCCACGAGACAAAAAGTACAGTCGCTAACGACACATACCAGCAAGGTCACGTATGGTGCTAACCAGGCAGCGCCCTTGTACTCGGCAGCCCAAGCAACACACCACTCCCGCAGCATTGCCTCGTCATCCCACGTCACCCCTGACAACCGGTGGACCTCCCACCGCTCCAGCAGCTGCAACGTCCCTACCACTAACTCTTGGGAAGCGCCAGCATCATCGCCAAGGTGCCATGCCAAAAATAGCGAGGCCTTGATAATGAAGGAGAGCGTGCGGGCGCTAGCATCGGTGGCGGCAGGGGCGGAGGACATTGGGGTGGGAAATCAACTGCTTACAGAGGATTCTGAAAATCGCCTGCTTACAGGGGATTTCAATGAAGTTACGATTATGGTCGCCAAACCTTTTAAGGACAGGGATTAGGTGCACGGACCAGGTAACAACACATGATATCAAGGTTGACTGAGGACAGTCAATTTTTCAGTTGGGAGGAGATGATAAGACCTGGGCTGGGCTCAGCGCAGCAAAGCTATAATTAGCGACTTTTGTTGATAGAAGTTTGGAGGCTCACTCAGGCGATCAGGCGTGACGTGGACTACACATGACTAGGCGACCACGGGATGTTTGGCGTACGGGACTTCTAGACCACAGGATGTTTAGCGCATGGGACTTCTAGACCACGGGACTCGCCCACCTGACTGTTAACGCATGGACTGCACACATGACCTTGGTCTTGATAACCGGTCACCAATCAAAGATAGCTGGCGCCTTATAAGATTATGCGTTTAACGACTTGCCAACGGCTATCAGCAGGCCGTCACTTCCTCAGCCCCGGTGCCTAGCGGTTAGCGACGCTTACCTTTACCGATGCTTAGCAACTTTGGCGACGCCAGCCCCCTTGATTGTTTCAGACCCCAGGATAGTCACTGTTTATTTGACTGCTTTCAGTGCTCACTTGGTAACTTAGCGCTTGCCAACTGATAGACACCGTGGGTTAGCTATTTCACATTCTATTTCTCTTGTCATAATCCATTCCCCATTTTGTTACTTAGCGACTTATAGTTTAATTAACACGGCGACTTAGCGCCTATAAATACTGTACATATTTTGTCTTAGGAGCATCAAATTCTATCCCCACAGTTCAGATCCCAACTTGCGCACACTAAGTTTCTCAGAGTCGCTAAGGGACTTACTGTTTTACCGACTACACTAAGCTTGCTGCTTCTTCGCCAGTCTTGCCAACTGTCTAGGTGCTATACAAGCACACTTCAACTACGTTACGTCGCCAAGTCCTTGCTGACTGTTGGCACCCTAGCGCCTTGCAGGCTACACGGCTTAGATCGCTAAGCACCTTTTTTCCAATTACTCAATTTTCCTTAACAAACTAAGTCTCTGGGACTCTGCCCGGACTCTCTCTCAACTAGCGACCGCCCAAACGCATTACCTTTCACAGTAGCTAGGTACAGTTTACCCTTGACAGTACTAAGTGACTTTTGGGTGTCATCAACGGTCTTGTGAAGTGCCCTCACTTTGATGTGCGCCAAGCCCTCTTCAAAGCGGTCAATGGCAACAAGTCTAGATGGAGTGAAGCAACCTACTCTGTTCTTCTGGTCAGAAATGGTAACTATATGCAAGCGCATGGGTTGCTCACCTTACTACACAGCGACTGGCACCCACCCGCTATTATCTGCCAACATCATTGAAGTGACATACTTGCAACCAGCACTCAACTCCCTACTGTCTACTACCAACCTCATTGCACGACGCGCCATTGACCTACAATGACAAAGTGAAGACTTAGCACGTCTACACAAGACAGTCTTTAGCACCAGATGGAAAGCAGCACTAAGGTTTAAGATGGAACAGTGCCACCATCAGAGACTACAACTTCAGCCACGGGTTGCTAGTGCTTATGAGGAACTCCAAGATCAAGACCACCCACAACAAGAAAATGCGCCCTTGCTACTTGGGGCCCTTGGTAGTTATCTCTCATAACTGTGGAGGCGCTTAGGTCCTTTGTGAACTAGATGAGTCGGTACTGCATAGGCCAGTTGCCGCCTTCCGCCTGCTCCTTTACCTTGCATGTGACCACATACCCTTGCCGCTCGAGGTGCTTGACATTAATACAGCCAAGCTCAGAGAACTTGAAGAAACCAACTTATTGAATAACGACAACTTGCCGCCTGAAGAAGAAGAAGATTGAAAGAATGAAGGAATAAGGAGTGAAAGAAGAGAGAAATGAGGAGTCTCCTGACATTACCCTCCCTCTAGAGTGCGGCGTCTTGACGTATTGGGTAGAAGTAATTTTGGACAGCCTGGTCAATCTTGGAAAGGGAGTAGATGCTTCTGATTGCCCGGGGAGCATTGGGGTGCTGTTGGTAGAATTCCTGGACCAAGACAGGAGCATGGATGTTTTTTGTGGCTTCCAAGAGATGTCTTCAATTCCATAGCCCTTCCACTTGACCTTGAACTGAAGCTTATTTCTGAAAAGTCAGCTGTCTAGGATCCGTTCCACTTCATACTCTTCTCTATTGTTTACCAGAACTGGAGGTGGTAGTGGCTGTGGACATTGGCCTAGAATTGGATCATCTGGTGCAGGAGAGAGCTTTACTATATTGAAGACCAGATAGAGTTGGCTCATTCCACTAAGCAGTTTGAGTTGATAGGCTAGTGGGCCTACCTGCTTTACTATAGGAAAGGGTCCTAGACAATGATGAGAGAGCTTCTGAGAAGGTCGAGTAGTAGTGATATCAGAGGCATCCAAATAGACTCAATCTCCAGGCTTGTACTTGGGGGCTGGAGTTTGTCCACGATCATAATAGCGGGCCATGTCATCCTTTGCCTTAGTTAAGGCTGCCTTAGCTTCCTCTTGGGCTGCCTTCATCCGATCTAGGAACTCATTAATAGCTTCATTTTCTGAAGGTTGTTCCCGAGGCTCAAATCTCATCCAAGGGTGTTGACCTGTGTCCAGAAGAAAGGGAGACATCTGAGTGGCAGCATGTACATAGTTGTTGTATTGAAACTCAGCCTCTGGTAGTAGGTTGTCCCAGTCATCCTGTTGTTCATTGCAGAAAAGCCAAAGATACTGTTCCAGCTCTTGGTTGACATGTTCAGTCTGGCCATCGGACTAGGGGTGGTAGGCAGTGGAGGTGTGGAGTCTAATATGGAGCAGACGATACAGTTCTCTAGTAAACTCTGCCACAAACTGAGGTCCATGGTCTGAGACGTAGGCATTGGACAGCCCATGGAGTTTCCAGACATGGTTTCAGTACAGGTTAGCAGCACCCATAGCAGAGCAGGTGGTGTGTGTTGGAATGAAGTGAGCACACTTGCCACAGAGATCTACTACTACCATGATTGCATCGTATCCATGAGCATCTGGTAACTCGACAATGAAGTCTACTGAGGCCATGCTCCAACGCTTAGCTGGAATAGGCAAAGGGTGAAGTTGTCCCATGGGAGGCTAACAACAAGGTTTAGTTCAAAGGCAGAGGTCACAGGTGGAGGTGTAAGAGCCGATATACCGTGACATTTGAAGCCACCAGTAATTCTGAGAAACCAGTTCCAGTGTCTTCCACCTGCCAGAATGGCCTGCAATCCAAGAATCGTGATGCTGCTTGACAATCTCTCTCTGGAGGTCAGGTAGGTTGGGTACATAAATGCGCCCTTGGAAGGTGAGAAGACCATTCTCCAAAGACCACTTGTTAGTGCAAACTGACTTCACTCCAGCTCTCTTCTGCACATGCAGGGCCAGAGCAGTCTTGGCTACCAGGTCTTCTTAAGCGCCTTCTCAGTTACCTCGGCAGATGTCTTGAAGAATGCTTGCTTCTTCTCCCTAGCTAACTACACCTTTTAGAGCATGGATAGCAAAGAGCTCTGGCTTCAGGAGTACAATATTGTTATTGTCACTAGCTCCAGAACTATGATCAGCTTGCCTAGAAAGCGCATCTGGCTTGCCCATGCTTTGCCCAGGTTTGTAGTGCAATGAAAAGTCAAAGTTGGCCAAATACAAGGACCATCGAGCCTGTCGGCAGTTAAGTTTCTTGGCCATCTGAAAGTACTCTAAGTTTTTGTAATCAGTCCACACCTCAAACTTATGCCTGGCACCCTCAAGGAAATGTTGCCACTCCTCAAATGACCAAATGATAGCCAACATCTCCTTGTCATGGATCTCATAATTGCGCTCCACAGCATTTGAGACTCTTGGAGTAGAAAGCCATAGGATGCCACTTACCGTCCTCCTTTGACTGCTGAGAGAGGATGGCTTCAGTAGCAAAATCTGAGCCATCAGCTTCCACCTGGAAGGGAGAGTCATCATCTGGGAATAGGAGGACAGGCTTTGGAGTGACTGCCTGTTTGAGAGCATCAAAGGCAGTCTGCTGTGCTACATCTGTTAGAGGACCAGTCTCCAGACCGTGTCCAACCCTATTCTGAGCTTAGTCTAACGATACGCTTATTCCTAGTAGATCCAACTGGCTGCTTGGCCCACCCTTTCCCCTTCTGTCTTGTAGTAATCAGCTTTGATGAGTCATATGCTCGGACCTTACTCAGCATTGATTATTGTTAGTCATACTCCTTTATATACCGGGGCCCAATTAGTAAACAGTATTAGTAATAGCACAGCCACCAATATAGTATATATAGGCAGCCTGTGGGATAGAATATCTCTAGGCTGAACAATAGCAGTGTTCTTCTAATCTATTCACTGAACCAACTGTAAGCTTATCTAGCGCCATCCGACCCTCTGTTAGCCTTGCTTGCTTCTTGCTCAACTCTCGCTTGTTCCTTGCATTGCTGACTCTGTAGAAGGAGTTCCGCAGATGTCAAGCATTGCCCTTACAACATCCCAGTGCCAAGGAGTGTCCTTAGTGGTGAGATCAAAGAGGGGCCAGGCATGGTGTGAGAAATCCTGAATGAACTGGTAGAAGTTGGTGAAGCCCAGGAAGGCCTGAACCTCCTTCTTGTTCTTGGGCTCTGGCCACTCTGCCACACCAGCCACTTTGACTGGGTCCATCTCAGCCATTCCATGGAAAATGATCAGTCCAAGGTATTCAACCTTGGTCTGCTCAAATTCACACTTCTCTGGCTTGAGATAGAGCTGGTGTTGGTGGAAACGTTCCAGCACAATGCATGTAATCCGACGATGCTCCTCTAAAGTCTTGGTATAGATGAGGATATCATCAAGATATACACACACAACACTCTCCACTATAAGGTCTTGGAAGATATTATTCATCATGGTCTGGAAGGTGGCTGGGCTATTAGTAAGGCCAAAGAACATCACCAGAGGTTCAAAGAGTCTGCGATTTGTTTGGAACACTGCCTTCCACTCATCACCTTCTTTGATGTGCACATTGTTGTAGCTCCAGCAGACATCCAACTTGGTGAAATAGCACGCACCTTGGAGGTTGTTGACAAGCACTGAAATGAGTGGTAAGGAGTAGCGATTCTTCACAGTCATTGCATTCAAAACTCGATAGTCTTGAACTAGACATAAAGAACCATCCTTCTTCTCAATAAAGAAGACTGGGGAGGCCATTGGGGACTTTGAGGGACAGATGTGACTAGAATCTAAATTCTCCTGCAAGAAGGCATCAAGCTCATCCTATTCTTAAGGAGAGAGAGGATAGACCTTGCAGTTGGAGAGCTCAGCATTGGGTGTGAGCTCAATAGCATAGTCCCATTGTTTGCGCTCTGGCAGGGAGTCAAATGACGCCTTAGAGAAAACGTCCTCAAAGTCTTGCAGATGATGAGGAACTGCATCCTGGAACAACTTAGGAGCAGAGTTAGCAGCAAAAGCCTGAGCTAGCCACTGAGAAGTAGTTTGGCTAGCTCTAATCTCTGCCACAGTTGGGGGAGGTCGTAAAGTAGTTGCATAAATCCTATCACCTGTTTCAATGGCCTCATCTGGAGACTCTGAGTCGGGAGCACATACAAATTCACCCTCACATCCATTTTCCATCTGGGCTTCACTCACTACACCTCAAACGTCCTCATAGAGGGCCTCTCTATAAGGGAACGCCAAGGGAGGAGGATTCAGTAGGTCAAGGTCTGCAAAGAAGAGGTGTCCAACTCGGCAAGCACGTATAGTAGCATGCTTATGGACTGAGGCTTTATGCTCCTCTCTAATCTCCTTGGCACATGTAGAACACCATTTGGGGGCGGCGGCTTATACTCACTTTACCCTTGGCTCAGTCAATTTCAGGGTTGTGGTCACGTAGCCAGGAGAATCCAAGTATCATGTCCTGTTTCCCTAGGCTGGTGACTGCAAAGACAGCATGCTCAGAATGAGTCTGGTAACAAAGGACTAAATCCACCACCAAGTGGATGGATCCAGCTTTGTTGAGTGTACCATCAATGTTATAGACTGGAATGGGACAAGAGAGAGGCCGAGTAGTGAGTTGGTGTTGTTCTACATAGTGAGTATCAAGGAAGAGTCCAGTAGCACCACTGTCCAGAAGAGCTACGACGCTCCGAATCTGCTGAGTGTCAGTTGTCTCAATCTCCACATTTAGATGCAAAGAGTTAAGAGAAGGAGTGGAGGCAACAACATAGCAGTGAGGGAGGCATTGTTTCCAAGCTGGGACATGTGGGCATCAGACAGATGGAGGAGGAGAAGAGGTCTCAGCTGAGGCCTTAACAAAGGAGGTATTTTGTACGTCGGAGGGAGTGCTTACAGTTTCAGCCAAAGAATCATTGACAAGGGGCAATATATTAAAAGATTCTACCGGTAGGCATGCAAACTGACTAGCACCAGGCGGCGGAGGCGTACAACTCATCCGTTGCTCTACTGAAAACCCTCCCTTGTAGAACCTAAGAACTCATCCAAAGGTTCTACTACAGCCTCCACAAGACCCATGGACTTATCCAAAGGTTCTGCTTCAATCTGTGCATCTGAGGAAGGGTTTCCTTGAGCATCTCTAGCAGCCAGGAGCTGGAGAAGGAGCTCTTCCTGCTCTAAGGCTGAGAGATAGCATACCTTCAACCCCTGAGGGCAATATTGAGCAAAGTGACCAGACTTTCTACAGCAATGACAGAGGAGAGGAAGAGAGGAGCATTGGTGAGAGGCATCGACGTCCATGGAGACTCCTAAAGGGAGAGGATATGTGGCAGGTACCTGAGCTGGGGCTGAAGTGCGAAATGGGAAAGAGGATTGGATGGGAGGACAAGCAGGTAAAGGTACATGTGAGGCAGAAGGAGAGGTAGTTCCTTGGTGGAGCTCACGCCTTAACTTCATGAGCTGCTACTGGTTGCGTGCTACCTGATACCAAGACTCAATACATGTGTTGTCAGGTTGTTCTTTGGCCATGCTGTCAATCCGATCCATAAGAGAGAGGAGGAGGCCATCTCAGAAGGTGAAACAGAGCTGAAAACCGTTTGAATAGCCGGCCTATTTAACAAGAGCTCGGAAGGAGTCAATGTACTCATCTAAGGTCCGCTTTCCCTGTCCGTATTGATGAGGGTCCTGGAGAGTAAGGGCTGCCACCTTAGCAGGGTCCAAAGGAAAGAACTCAGTTCAAAACTCCTTCTCAAACTGATCCCAGCTTCCAAAGCTCTCTACTCCTCCAGGACATTGAAAAATTTGTAGCGTGTATGTTGAAGCTCGTCCAGACTTCATGTAGGAAAGAACCCAGGCAATCTTGAGAGCATCAGAAGGAAAGGCTTCCCCACTAAGCTGAAGGTAGGTAATACATGACTGCAGAAATCGCTTGCCCCTGGCTCAGTCACCATTGAATGCATCTGGGAGTGCTGGACAAGGAATATTGGCATGAACAGGGGAAGAGGCTCCAGAGCGAGAGACTGGAGGTGTGTCAGCCCTAACTGGAGGTGCCTGGAGAGGGGTAGAAGGGAGGAGGAGGCGCTCTAAGAGGGCCTGAAGGAAATGAGAGATAGTGTCTGTGGCCTGACATAATCCAGCAAGTTTGGTGGTGTGAAGGGTGCATGAAGCTTGAGTGGTCTGCACCTGAGTCTCTAGAGCAAGCAAGCGACCCCAGGCATCATCCTGAGGGGCAGAAGCATCCAAGGGAGCACCTGAGGGGGCTGGTTGGATCATAGAAGCAATAGAGAAGCAGAGGTAATCCAGTGGGAGAGTGACCTAAGAGGGCAAGAGAGGGCTCAAGCAGGCTAAAGGGAGCTCCCAGACTGAAATGTAGAGACTTGTTCTGCTGTAAGGGCGACCTCTGGAGGCTATGGCTCAGTCACACAGCTGGCAGAGAGAAATCCAAAGTATATATAGGTAATACAACTATAACTACTTACTTGGCAGAGGGAAATCCAAAGAGAACAAGTCTAGGGATTCCCTATGCCAGGAATGACGCTTCTAAGGCTCCAGAAGCATGGGAAATAACTGTATAGCATGACAAAAGCCACAATAAAATTTATAATCTAAAAAAGGAAAATCTCCAAAAATAATCAAAAACTTGGAAATTGCCATTGCCAGAGGTCATGCACATGTCTCATGTGACTTTCTTAGTAATTTGGAGGCTAGCCTCAAGATGACTAAGCCTCTGGATGCTTACTAAGCCTCTGGAAGCGTTGGCTACACTTGTTTGAATGATAACTAAAGCACTAAAGCACCTCAAGGGCTGAGAATAGTACTAATAGATAGTGTTGAAAGAATAGAAGCAGTGAGTGACAGCAGAAATAAGGAAATAAATAGAGGAAGGATGAAGGAATAAGGAGTGAAAGAAGGGAGAAATGAGGAGTCCCCTGACAGACGCGCTCTCCTGCTTGACAACATTGAGCGTCCTCACATCTGGTCAGGAGTCTGGCCTGGGACAAGACATTGTCCCCTATGACGACATCGTTGCCCCAGCCAGCCCTCAGCTACTTGAGCACCTAGTGTCAGGTGCATCCGAGGTTGCATCATCACAACCTGATTCCGTGGTTTCAACCACGTACCTTGGGGAGCAGAGATCAGTCAGGGGAGGAGTTCCCCTTAAAAGAGGCCAGGCCTATGGTGCCCCAGCATGATCAACAGAGCAAGCAAAAGACAACAGAGAGGTCCAGATTATTATTTTTGCTGCTGACACGCCAAAAGGCGCACCACAGGGCACTCTCCTATTCTTACCTGCAGCACTTGTAGGGGGACCCTTGCCAGTGTTGCCATGAGGAGCATGGGCGATGGACCCACAAAACAATGATATGTTGTGAGGGAGATTGCTCTTGCCTCTGTCCAATGCGAGCTCCTATGATGAGCTGAAAATGGCTTGTATGGAGTTGCCTGTGCCGGATGAAACAGCAGTGCAGCGCCATAATTGCATGTGGCGCAACCAGGACTGGCAGGACAAGATGGACCGCTGGCAGAAGCACCAAGACCAAATCGAGGCTGCATGCCTCAAAGAATTGAGTGGGAGGATTCCTGACGCCATTGAAGTTCTTATTTATAAGGACAAGACAGTTGAGCGTCGGAACTCATTCTTCAGAGCGAGCCTGGCACCACACTTTTATTAGTCTGGCATGACCAACACAATTTTTGTCGGGATGGACGAGAACGCCAAGCTGGGCAACATTACTCAAGCCCCTTGTAACAAAGTTTACAAGGTGGTCCCTAGAAGTTTCCCCACCAATTCTTGAGAGCTGCAAAGGCTCCACACCCTTGTGAACAACCTGTTCACCTCATTGTGGGAGCGCCAGACCAGCTACCTCCTGCTCAATGAGCTCAAGCAAGTGGCACTTAATTGCCATCCCACAGCCCAGGACTGAACCATGTCCCTGCTACTGGATGATCCCCAGTATGCTACCATCACCGCGCTTTTTGCAAGCACAGAAGAGCAGGAAGCTGTCCTGCGCCTTATTGTCCCTTCACGGATCTATCGCCGCAAGAGTACGGGTAGAATTGCCTTTGTTAGCATGAACACCTCTAACCCAAAGCAACCATTTGCTTTGGACTACTTGGGCTCATATGCCCTACTGTACCGGTGTTCTGGAACACTCAATGTGTGGACTGGCTTGGCAATCAACCATGCCATGCACATTCACTGGTGCAGCCTCTTTGGCTTTGCTCTGGCATGGGTTTTGTGCTCCAATCAACTATCATCTGGCATACGTCTTTGCACAGCCAGGACTGTACCACAAGGCAATTGCGGAATGTGAGAAGGTCACAGAGTGAACATTCAAGCCCTTTTCTTCTGAAGACCCTGACATGGAGACTCGTCAGGTCAACATACCCAAGGAGTCTGCCTTGCTCTTTACTACCGTGGACACGCTACGCATCCTCATACACAACCATGTGCTAGTCAGCTGGATGGATCACGCATATACTTACGGGGTCACTTATTTGACCCACATTTTCTTCACCAACCACCAGCTACAACTTGAGGCCACCATCATGGACAATGCTTGGCGTCACTGCCTCAACGCAATAGGGACTCCTTCATTGATTGCAGAGTGAGATGGGTGGTGTGACACCACCAACAGAGACCATTATCAGTTGATGCTGCAGCAGCAGGACAACCACCATGTCTACTGTGATGCATTCCGCAATGGAATGTACCTCAGCATTGGGCAAGACCCCCATGTGCGTGATCTATAGATATGCGACTACTCAGTGGAGGTGGTACCTCTCAGTGGCTTGGAAAAAGCCCCAGGAGACCCCTATGTCAACTATTCACTGATGTTGTCACTCCTTCAGGACTACAAGAACTCTCCACCTCAAGCAGGACCCTCCGGGACTCAGCCCGAGCCCGCCACTGAGGAGGAACTCCTTGACTATGACATGGACAATGAGACGGCCGATCCTTTCTGGGCAGCAAAGAGCTTGCCGATTGCTCCTGTTCCCGACCTACCAACGGCGTGACCATCGCAGTGTGTAGACCGCAGTGCAGTCTAATTGGGGGGTGTATAGCAAAGTGGCGCCTTGAGTGCCTCTTTTTATTATGATTATTTTTAATATTATTATTATATTATTACTATACACATTACATATGTTACAGCTGAGATAATCAGCTTATTTTTTGTTTACAATTACATAGTCAATAGACTAGACTGGTCTGATTCTGTGTGGTGTGAACTGTAAGCTTCACAACTAGTAACTTCCATTACAGCCTCTGAACAGGAAGAGTTGTCAGGCAACAAATAC
>QLOM01000983.1:0-13839 GCA_003313785.1 Termitomyces sp. MG148
ACCAGCCACTTTGACTGGGTCCATCTTAGCCATTCCATGGGAAATGATCAGTCCAAGGTATTCAACCTTGGTCTGCTCAAATTCACACTTCTCTGGCTTGAGATAGAGCTGGTGTTGGTGGAGACGTTCCAGCATGATGCATGTAATCCACCAATGCTCCTCTAAAGTCTTGGTATAGATGAGGATATCATCAAGATATACATACACAACACCCTCCGCTATAAAGTCTTGGAAGATGTCGTTCATCATGGTCTGGAAGGTGGCTGGGCTATTAGTAAGGCCAAAGAACATCATCAGAGGTTCAAAGAGTCTGCAATTTGTTCGGAACGCTGCCTTCCACTCATCACCTTCTTTGATGCGCACATTGTTGTAGCCCCAGCGGACATCCAACTTGGTGAAATAGCGTGCACCTCAGAGGTTGTTGACAAGCTCTGAAATGAGTGGTAAGGGGTAGCAATTCTTCACAGTCATTGCATTCAAAACTCAATAGTCTTGAATCAGACGTAAAGAACCATCCTTCTTCTTAATAGAGAAGACTGGGGAGGCCATTGAAGACTTTGAGGGATGGATGCGACCAGAATCTAAATTCTCCTGCAAGAAGGCATCAAGCTCATCCTGTTCTTGAGGAGAGAGAGGATGGACCTTGCAGCTAGAGGGCTCAGCATTGGGTGTAAGCTCAATAGCATGGTCCCACTGCTTGCGCTCTGGCAGAGAGTCGAATGATGCCTTAGAGAAAACATCCTCAAAGTCCTGCAGGTGATGAGGAACTGCATCCTGGAATGACTTAGGAGCAGAGTTGGCGGCAAAGGCCTAAGCTAGCCGCTGGGAAGTAGTTTGGCTAGCTCTAATCTCTGCCACAGTTGGAGGAGGTCGTAAAGTAGTTGCATAAATCCTATCACCTGTTTCAATGGCCTCGTCTGGAGACTTTGAATCAGGAGCACACACAAATTTACTCTCACATCCATCTTCCATCTGGGCTTCACTCACTACACCTTGAACGTCCTCATAGAGAGCCTCTCTATAAGGAAACGCCAAGGGAGGAGGATCCAGTAGGTCGAGGTCTGCAAAGGGGAGGTGTCCAACTCGGCAAGCACGTATAGCAGCACGCTCATGGACTCAGGCTCTACGCTCCTCTCTAACCTTGGCACATGTAGAACACCGTCGGGGGCAGCGGCTCATACTCACTTTACCCTTGGCCCAGTCAATTTCAGAATTGTGGTCACGTAGCCAGGAGAATCCAAGTATCATGTCCTGCTTCCCTAGGCTGGTGACCGCAAAGACAGCACGCTCAGAATGAGTCTGGTAACAAAGGACTAAATCCACCACCGAGCAGATGAATCCAGCTTTGTTGAGTGTACCATCAATGTTATAGACTGGAATGGGACAAGAGAGAGGCCGAGTAGTGAGTTGGTGTTGTTCTACATAGTGAGTATCAAGGAAGAGTCCAGTAGCACCACTGTCCAGAAGAGCTACGATGCTCCAAGTCTGCTGAGTGTCAGTTGTCTCAATCTCTACATTGAGACACAGAGAGTTAGGAGAGGGAGTGGAGGCAACAACATAGCGGCGAGGGAGGCGTTGTTTCCAAGCTGGGACACATGGGCATTGAACAGAAGGAGGAGGAGGAGAGGTCTCAGCTGAGGCCTTAACCAAGGGGGTATTTTGTACGTCGGAGGGGGTGCTTACAGTTTCAGCCAGAGAATCATTGATAGAGGGCAATATATTGGGATTCTACTGGTAGGCATGCAAACTGACTAGCACCAGGTGGCAGAGGTGTACAACTCATCCGTCGCCCTACTGAAAACCCTCCTCTATAGAACCTAAGGACTCATCCAAAGGTTCCACAGGACCCATGGACTTATCTAAAGGTTCTGCTTCAATCTGTGCATCTGGGGAAGGGTTTCCCTGAGCATCCCTAGCAGCCAGGAGCTGGAGAAGGAGCTCTTCCTGCTCTAAGGCTAAGAGATAGCGTACCTCCAATCCCTGAGGGCAATATCAAGCAAAGTGATCAGGCTTTCCACAGTGACAACAGAAGAGAGAAAGAGAGGAGCATTGGCAAGAGGCATCAATGTCCATGGGGACTCTTAAAGGGAGAGAACGTGCAGCAGGTACCTGAGCTGGGGCTGGAGTGCAAAATGGGAAAGAGGGTTGGATGGGAGAACGAGCAGGTAAAGGTACATGTGAGGCAGAACAAGAGGTAGTTCCTCGGTGGAGCTCACGCCTTAACTCCATGAGTTGCTACTGGTTGTGTGCTACCTGATACCAGGGGGAGAGGGGAGGAGGCCATCTAGGAAGGTGAGACAGAGCTGAAGACCATCCGGATAGCAGGCCTGCTCAACAAGAGCTCGGAAAGAGTCAATGTACTCATCTAGGATCTGCTTCCCCTGTCCGTATTGGTGAGGGTCTCAAAGAGTAAGAGCTGCCACCTTAGCAGGGTCCAAGGGAAAGAACTCGGTTTGAAACTCCTTCTCAAACTGATCCTAGCTTCCAAAGCTCTCTACTCCTCCAGGACATCGAAAAACTTGTAGCGCATATGTTGAAGCTCGTCCAGACTTCATGTAGGAAAGAACCCAGGCAATTTTGAGAGCGTCAGAAGAAAAGGCTTCACCACTGAGCTGCAGATAGGTGATACATGACTGTAGAAATCGCTCGCCCATGGCTCGGTCACTATTGAATGCATCTGAGAGTGCTGGACAAGGAATATTGGCATGAACAGGGGGGAAGGCCCCAGAGCGAGGGACTGGAAGGGTGTGAGCCCTAACTGGAGGTGCCTGGGGAGGGGTAGGAGGGAGAGGGAGGCGCTCTAAGAGGGCCTGAAGGGAATGAGAGATAGTGTCTGTGGCCTGACATAATCCAGCAAATTCGGTGGTGTGGAGGGTGAAGGAAGCTTGAGTGGTCTGCACCTGAGTCTCTAGAGCCAGCAAGCGACCCCAGGCATTATCCTGAGGGGCAGAAGCAACCAAGGGAGCACTTGAGGGGGCTGGTTGGGTCATAGAAGCAACAGAGAAGCAGAGGTAATCCAGTGGGGGAGTGACCTAAGAGGGCAAGAGAGGGCTCAAGCAGGCTAAAAGGGGCTCCCAGACCAAGATGTAGAGACTTTTTCTGCTGTAAGGGTGACCTCTGGAGGCTATGGCTCAGTCACACAGCTGGCAGAGGGAAATCCAAAGTATATATAGGTAATACAACCATAACTACTCACTTGGCAGAAGGAAATCCAAAGAGAACAAGTCTAGGGATTCCCTATGCCAGGAGTGATGCTTCCAAGGCTCCAGAAGTGTGGGAAGTAACTGTATAGCATGACAGAAGCCACAATAAAATTTATAATCTAAAAAAGGAAAATCTCCGAAAATAATCAAAAACTCGGAAATTGCCATTGTCAGAGGTCATGCACATGTCTCATGTGACTTGCTTAGTAATTTGGAGGCTAGCCTCAAGATGACTAAGCCTCTGGAAGCGTTAGCTACACTTGTTAGAATGATAACTAAAGAACCAGAGCACCTCAAGGGCTGAGAATAGTACTAATAGATAGTATTGAAAGAATAGAAGCAGTAAAGTAAAAGAGTGACAGCAGAAATAAGGAAATAAATAGAGGAAGAATGAAGGAATAAGGAGTGAAAGGAGGGAGAAATGAGGAGTCCTCTGACAGAACCAAAACGGCAATCTGGCACAGGCAACGGGTGCAATAGGCCCGTCGGTTTCTGTGTACTACTCTTATTCCGCTGGCATTCCATGCACAATGGAATGTATCCACGACACAAATTCCTTTGCATATTCAGCCAATAGTAGGAATCACAGAGAGCTGTGTACGTCTTGTCCACTCCAAAGTGACCTAGTTCGTCATGCACAACCCTGAACAGATTCTCTCGCAAACTCTTATACTTCGGAACAATAAGTCGCTCCTCCACAAATAACAAACCGTTCCTCAATTCCACCTCAGGCACAGGCATGCCCTTCTTTCTATCCTCCAGAATTTTCCGTGTATATTCATCGACCCG
This sequence comes from Termitomyces sp. MG148, assembly GCA_003313785.1. Lineage (NCBI taxonomy): Eukaryota > Fungi > Basidiomycota > Agaricomycetes > Agaricales > Lyophyllaceae > Termitomyces > Termitomyces sp. MG148. Next base: position 3,993 of record QLOM01000983.1, read on the forward strand.
ATAGCCTTCCTGTATGTCCTGCAAGGTATCTTTGTCCGCTTCCAACCTCATTACTGCCCCCACCCCCACTTCCTCCTTGTCCAGAATCCTTGACAACGCATTGGTGACTGTATTGTCCTCCCCTGGGATGTAATTCATTGTAAAATTGTACTGTGATAGAAATTCCATCCAATGTGCCTGTCTTTGTGATAAGTCCCGCTGAGTTTTGAAATCCTTCAACATCTTGTGGTCTGTATACACCTCAAAATGAGAACCAAGCAAATCCGTCCTCCACTTATGTAAAGCGCAAACAACCGCCAGAAGCTCATGCTCATGAGTAGGGTAGTTCTTTTCTGCCAGAGTCAGCTGCCGCAATTCAAACGCAACCAGCCTCGCTGTCTCCCATGTTGGTCCAAAAGATAATACTGCACCTGTACATCGCTTACTAGCATTGCAGGTGACAAAAATCTTGTTATCCCCTGGGTCTTCATGATCGATCGTTGTCAAACAATCCCTCCCAATAACCAACACTTTAATTCTGTTGAATGCCTTCTGATGAGCCTCTGTCCACGCAGGTAAGCCACCATTAAATTTCTTCTTTGTCAGGGGCATCAAGACTGACGTATGCTCTGCCAGGGCCGGGAGAAAAATTGTGATATAACAAACGAGTCCCAAAAATTGCTGGACATGCTTTGCTTTGTGAGGGACCAGCCAGTTCAAGATTTTCTCCACCTTTGAAACATCCACCTCAATCTCCCTCTCCAAGATATGGTGCCTCAAAAAGTCAATCTCCATGCAAAATAAGGAACTTTTCTTTAATGAACAATACAGCCGTGCCTCCCGCAACGCCTCCAGAACCCTTGTAACATTTTCCTCATGTTCCTTTAGAGTTTGCGACCAAATGATGATATCATTATAAACATGACAAATCTTTTTGATATAATCCTTCAACGCTAACGTCACCCTTTGCTGCTGTGTCGCTGGAGCGTTTCTCAGCCCCATAGGCATCATGACCCATTCCCATAGTCTGAATGGAGTTAATGTCGCCATGTACTTTATGTCATCCGGATGCACTAACATCTGAAAGAAGGCATTTGTCAAGTCAATCTTTCCCCAAAAACATGTCTCCGGCCACGTGCAATCTGCCAAGATATCGTTGATTCTTGGTAATGGGAAATTGTCAGGCACTGTATTCAAATTCAACTTCTGGTAATCGTTTACCCAATGTGGCAACACAGAGAGATCAGACTTAGGAATGATGAATGATGGACTCGCATATGGCGACAACAATGGTCAAATCCTTCCTGCGGCCGCATGTTCATTGATCAAGATCTTCCATTTAGATATTTCCAAGGACACAAGTAAGAACGCGCCACTGTCACCTTTGCCAGTGGTTTAACCTGAATTCTGTGATACACGTTGGATGGCAGATCTGTCGTGTGTGGGAGCTCAGAAGGAAACTGTGATTGGTATTTCTTCTTTAGTGCTTTGTTCTTCTGTCACAACTTGTCCTGAAATGCCAATTCCTCAATACGTGTTCTCACCAGCCCCAGCACTCATGGCTCGCCCATAGCAGTGAACTCCCTTAGATGTGCAAACCTGTCTGAATGCAGGGCAAACAAGGAATCGAGCTTGAACTGAACGGGACGTCGCAGCACTGTTGTGTCTTGCTGTCCAGCCTTAATCCACTCTCATTCTCTTTGCCTCTCCTTCTTTTCCCTCACCCGTCTCACATGTGGGGCCTCCACCCTCTCCTTTTGCACTTCCATTACTCCTGATGGCCGAAGAAGATCAAACCCCAAGAGTTTATCCTTGGCAGACCCCGACGCCACATCAACCGTGATAGAATTCTTCTTCAGCCAATTCAGGCCCAAAATGATCTCTGAGTGTAGATTTGGACAGATGATGAAAACTTGAGACTTTGACTGCCAACGCACGCATGGAAATACAATTACAAGTTTAACATACTCAGACAAAAGCTGCAAATCCTTTTCTCTTCCCAATGTAAACACCTCTGATACCTCAAAAGGTTGATATAGCCACCAATGTTCCAATCCCAACTTAGCCACAAGCATTGATGAAATCAGAGCTGGAGGGCAACCAGTGTCAATTAATGCTCTCTTGACCATCATAGGAACAATTGACGGTGCCAAAACCATGCATGCAAGAACCATGTGCTTGGGAAGGACGTATTCAGAGCCTGCATCACTGCTATCACTCTCATCTCCATCCCCGCCAAACACTGCCGCCACTGTAACCGACGCCCCATTAACCCCTCCCACCTTCCCTGCAACCTTCCCTTTCTTCTTAATTTGCTCCATTTGAGTTGATGCCGCAAATTCAGGTGTCAGTCTTTGCTTCTCGTAGTCCACCAGGAGTAGCCCCTTACCGTGATCTGGACAGTCTGCTGCATGATGCTTGACATAGAGACGACAACACTGGTAGCACCCATTATGTTCATTCAAGATCCTACGCTCCTCCAATGTTAATGGATAAACATGCACTCGATTTCTGCCCACCAATCCTGCCAGCCCCTGAGCCACCTGCGCCTTCGGCATGTTTGTTACATTCTTCAACTGCCCCTTTGCCAAGGCTGCAATAGACGAGGCGAGATATTTACTTAACTGGGCCTTATGGCCGGCGATAACCTTGTTGATGTCTGCCAGAATACATAACCAGGAATTGAAATCTTTTGTGTCATCGTAGTGCTTGTCCTTATTTCCCAAATTGTACTCCCTGCAGACATCATCCTGGCAATGGAGCAGGATGTGGAAGCACATGTGTTCCGGCAGGATATAAAACTGTGTATTCATTGCAAGGATATCATTAGCCTCTTGCAGTGCCGCCACCCACGCCATGAACTTCTCATCCTCCCCTTGCTTGCGAGACAACTGCTGTGCAACCTCTCATTCCCACTCTGTCTCCAGCACTATCCCATGCAGACGTGCTATGAAGACAGGAAATGTCAAAAGTTTTAACTTAGCTTCATTTTCCTTAACCCACACGTGCACTTCCATTGTGTCTATGTTGTACATCACCTTCCCAACCTGCTTCTCCTCCTCGATCCCCTTGTGCGAGAAAAATTGTTTTGTGTAATACTCGAATAAATCCAACTGGCGTGGGCCAATTGTCCCCTGACTGACAACCGAGTGTGGCTTGCTGAAACTTGCATAACTTCGGCCATGTAGACCTCAACATTCATCCTGTTACCTGGCATAGTATCATGGCAATAGGTGGTGAGATTAATTTTGTCCGACAAGGCTGACGAGGCGATGGAGACTGGTGACAAGGGTACGGACATGGGCGTGATGGGCATGGAGACAAGCATAGGAAGAACTCTCAGAAGAGATGAAGAATTGCGCAAGCAAGTAGAGCGAGCCTGAGAGCAAGTACAAGGAGCCAGCGCGGCAAGCACCGGAGTTGGAGAAACAACTAGAATCAATCCAAAATCATTAGCTTGATATAACGGCGGCCAATGTTACACACTCGTTAGTGCTCGCGCTTTCTCCTGTTCATCACAAATGTTCTAGCAATACTGTACAATATGTATATTATCTCTATTGTATGATGACAATAAAGTGATCCTATTCCCTTATATTTCAACTGGTTATGGGCCCTGGCCATAACTAAATAAGAAATGCATACTCTCCTAGAAACAAACGACTTGACTCACCCCAATCAACATGTCCTCCAAAACATCTTCGCTTCACTGCATCGATGCGCTAAAGGGCGCTGAAAACTACGCAGTATGGAAAATTAAGATGATAGACATCTTAACAGATTTAGACTTACTGAATTATGTTGATGGCACCATTGTATATCTGACCAACGAATCAAAGGTCGAAGACCGTAAAACTTGGAAGTCAAAAAATAGAAAGGCCTTGTTGGCCATACGTTTACGCGTAGGAGATGCCTTGCTTTTGTACATAGCTGGATTGACGTTGTCTAAAAATGCGTGGGATATGCTAAAGTCAATGTACAAAGCACGTGGAGCCATAGGAGTCGTAACTATACAATGGAGACTATTCCAAATGCAGTGCGAGGATGGAGGGAACATTGAGGAGTATATACAAATGCTCAAAGGACTGGTCGAGGAACTCGTGGCCCTAGGATCAAAGATTAGTGATGAAGAGTTTAGCATCACATTACTCACCTCAATGCCGGATACATGGGACCCTTTTATCTCGTCGGTCGACACAGCTACTCTCAAGGAGAGTAGTAGGCTAATCGCATGGATACTTGAAGAGGACCAACGAATTAGGTCGCGAAGTAGCGACACAGCACTTGCAGGGAAATACAACCCAAACGTAATCTGTTACAAGTGCAAACAGAAAGGGCATATAGCCAAACACTGTCCCAAATGAAAGTCTGGAGAAAACTCAGATTCAAAAGGGAAGAAGAAGTGGCATGGACACAAAAACCAATCAAAGGACTCATCAAAGAATGATCAGGCTCATCAAGCCTTGGCAGATGATTATTCTTTTGTTTCCACCTCCATTGCAAAAAATGATGTTGCTATGGCCGTTGTACCCACTTCAGATTCTATCCTTGCCAACAGCACGTGTACGTCACATATTTTCCATGATAGACATTGTTTTTCATCATACACTGCGACACCAGGACACAAGATCAACGGCTTTGGAAGTACTTCTGGGATGGGTCGAGGCACAGTTAAGCTATTATGCAGAGTTGGAAACGAATCAAAAACTGTAACCCTGAAAAACATCGTCCATGCACCCTCTGCACCCTTCAATCTCATATCTATCAGTCAGATGACAGATGCTAATTTTGGCATCACGTTTGAAGGAAACTCGTTACATGTGCATGCCCCAGAATCAAAAAAGGAAGTTATTCAGGCCACCAAAGCTGGTGGAATATACAGCTTAAAAGCATCAGTAATCTACCCTAGCTTGGACACAGCTTTAGTATCACACACATGGGAAGAATGGCATCGAATCTTTGGACATATGAATCTGCAATCTGTAAAACTCCTGAAGAACAAAGACATGGTCAAGGGAATGGAGGTTAGTGGAGGAGATAGTAAAAATTAATGTGAAGCTTGCATACAAGCTAAACAACACGTAACCCCTTTTCTAAAAGAATCAAATGTGACGTTTGACCAAATCAGCAACATGACTTCAATTGATCTGTGGGGGCCAGCCTGAACTACAGGAGTACATGGGATACAATATTACATGGGTCTAACTGATGGGAAATCGCGAAGAACCGTGATACACTTCTTAAAGAATAAAACCAAGGAATCAACTGTTACTGGACTCGAAAAATATAGGATGCACATTAAAACCCAAACCAGGAAAGACATGAAAGCCATCAGATGCAACCAAGGAAACAAATTTCTAAATGATTCAGTGCGTACGTGGTGTGCAAAACATGGCATAAGGATAAGGACAACAGCCCCTCACTCTTCAGAAGAGAATGGAATAGCAGAAAGGATAAACCATACCCTTGTGGAACACGCATGGGCTATGCTGTTCCAGCATAAACTTCCAAAGTCACTTTAACCTGAAGCAGTATCATATGCAGCCTACCTTAAAAACCGGTCTCCTACACGTGTTCTTAACAATGTCACACCTGAGGAAGTTTGGACAGGCAAGAAGCCTGATGTATCACAGTTACAGGAGTGGGGAACTCAGTGCTGGGTCCTACACAAAGGAGCAAACCTGTCAAAGCTCGATCCAAAATCAAGGAAAATAGTATTTGTAGGACTCACAGATGAATCTCGTGCATGGAGATACTTCAATCCTGAAACGCACGAAGTACTGACATCACAAAATGTTGTTTTTGTGCGAGAAAACTTGACTCCTCCCCAACAAGAGCAATCTTTTGACCCTTTGCAGCTTGAGGGGGAGAAAAGCAATCAGGCAGCTGCAGTTGAGCCTACAAAGGATCAATCAAGCACCGCAAAAATCATGGAAATCAAAGATGATACAGACATTACTCAATCCAGAAATCATACCACTACACAAGAGAAATCAGCTCGCATAGCCGCAGCACCGTCACCTGACTATTGATTAATGAACAACCCAGCAGCATGGCCATCAAAAACATCATCAATTAATCCGAATACAAAAAAGCCAACCAACGCATTGGTTGCAGACATTCCAGACATTGCACTTCTCAGCACCAAACATGGAGAACCCTCTGATGTCAACGAGGCATTATCCAGCAATATGTGGAAAAAGTCTATGCAAACCAAACTAGATCAACTTAAGAAACTAGGCACATATAAAATGGTTGATTTACCTCAGGGCTGCGATACAATAAAATCCAAATGAGTATGGAAAGTCAAGCTTGATGGTGATGGAAACTTTGTTAAAGCAAAGTAACGCTTGGTTGCTCAAGGATTTGCGCAACAACCTGAAATTGACTATTCCGAGATATATGCACCAGTGGTTTGCCTCAACACGCTCAGAATCCTTATTGCTTTGGCAACGGCATATGGTTTTAAATTTCATACTGTGGATATTGTGGGTGCATACTTGAATGCCCACCTTCGAGAAGAAATTTACATGGATCAACCCCCTGGGTTTGAGGATGGAACATCACCGGTAATGCAACTGTTAAAAACTATTTACGGACTTAAACAAGCAGGTCAAGAATGGAACAAGCTTTTAGACAAACACTTTGGAAAGATTGGTTTCACTTGACTTCTGTCCAACCAGTGTGTCTACATCAGGGGTGACGGAGTAACATGCACCATTGTAGCCGTACATGTCGACGACATGTCCATTTTTGCAAAAACAGAGGAATATATTAAAACAATCAAGGAAGAGATAAAATCAAGATTCAAAACTACCGACTTAGGAGAAGCCCATCATATAGTCGGACTTACTATCACGCATCATGACAATGGGACTGTCAAACTATCTCAACAACCCTACATTGAAATAATTCTTACTTGCATGGGTCTTGAGAATGCACACCCGGTTCACACACCCATAGATGCAAACACAAAACTTTGTAAACTTGACGATGAAGATCCACACTACCATGACATTGAAAAATGGTACCCATCAGCCATAGGGATGCTTATTTGGGCAGCAATATCAACTCAACCTGTGTTGAAGTATGCGCCAATTGACCTCATTGTATAGTCATCATTTTGTCAGAATACACGTATGTTTCTTTTCATACTTTAAACATTTAGTCATAGTGAGACTTGTATTACTCACCTTTGTCTCACTGATAAGGAAAAAGGAGTATATAGTAACCTCAAATCCTGGAGTTCACGACATTCTTGATTCGTGAACTCCAGATAAGCATACTTACTTTTATTATACTCATAAATCACTCAATATATGACATTCTTGATTTGTGAACTCCAGGCAATAAGATATTTTGTGCTTGTCTAATACAAGATCTATTCTGCGCTATGCTCCGTCAACCTGACATAGCCTTTGCAGTACAACATCTCAGCCAATTTACATCACACCCTTCACCCAAACATTGGACCGCTGTCAAACGTGTGTTTTGTTACCTCAAAGGAACACTTGATCTTGGTCTCAGATACAACCCTGCCAACTTTGAAAAAGCCGGGATCATTAAGATATTTTCAGACTCTGACTGGAGTAACAATCTAGACGACAGACGCTCTATCTCAGGATACGTAACTATAATGTGTGGCGGACCCACCACATGGAGTTTGAAGAAACAACCAACAGTGGCGCTATCAAGCATGGAAGGTGAATACATGGCCCTTTGTCATGCAACACACGAAACCCTCTGGATATGCACATTATTGGCGGAGCTCGGACACTCAGACAAAAAGCCAACCAGTCTTATCACAGATAACAAATCCGCTACCTTATTCGCAAGCAATCCAGTCTTCTACGCACAAAGCAAACATATCAATATCCGACACCATTTTGTACGCAAACAAATAGCTTCAAATGAAGTTGTTATATTCCACTGCGCATCAGAATTGAACTGCGCTGACATCTTTACAAAAGCGCTACCTCGTCCCAATTTTGAACACAAAGTAGGAATTCTTGGAATGATCTTGGTTTGAGGGGGAGAGTTGGAGAAACAAGTAGAATCAATCCGAAATCATTAGCTTGGTATAATGGCAGCCGACAGTACACACTCGTTAGTGCTTGCGCTTTCTCTTGTTCATCACAAATGTTCTAGCAATACTGTACAATATGTATATTATCTCTATTGTACAATGACAATAAAGTAATCCTATTCCCTTATATTTCAACTACCGGATAGTCAAACAAGAGCAGACGTGAAAACATGGACATGACAACGCAGGATCTTTATACCAAGTTTGAACGCAATCTATCCAAAACAAGACGAGAATCCCTTTCCCACACAAAGAGAGTAGGCAAGAGTACTATACAAGCAAGAAGTACCCACGAAACAACACAGAGCTTCCTATTTGGCCAGAAGCCCCCACAAAAGGGTAGACAAGGATACAGAACCAGTAAGAAGAGCCTCCCCACGAGTCGGCACACAACTTCTTTGCAGACAGATGTCACTCTAGCAACTCCACAGTCCAGAATCACGAGGGTAATTGCACCAAGAGCTCGCGTGGATTCAAAAAAAAAGTGTAAGCCAACACATACAGCTGGCCTCACTGATGACAAAACCAACAGAATGGCACGAGCTCTATTCCAAAAGATATAGAAAAAACAGGAAAAACAAGGTACTTTTCCCCAATGCGATTACCCCCTATTTATACCATTGACTTAAGGTTTGTTAGTCCGCAGATGGAGTCACGACTGATTGCAGGACGTGTTTTGTGACAAGTGTCACAGTCACACTTTTGAACCTTTTACTTCCTACGTTCATTGCAAATACTTAATTCTTCAAACTTTTACTCCATGTTTTCCTTTTTGCCTTGGCGATTCGCTTAGCTGGTTTTTCCTTTGTTTTAGATAGTTATGGCTACCCTTGGGCCTTCTTCTGAAGCCTTTTCTAATGCGGACGCCTCCAGTAATCTGCCAATGCGTGCTTGTCCAACGCGTTGGTTGCATAACCCTTCATCGAGCAGACCCACTAAATCCTTGAGCAAACAAACGTCTTTACAAACTTTTGACGAGGACACCAACGAGGAAGTAGAGCAGACACTGGACGGTACAGACCTTAGCCCGGGGAGCGAGCTTGATGACATGGGTATTGAGGGTGATGTCACCCACGGGCATGATCAGTTGTCACCCGCCGATTGAGTTACCTCTTCACATGGACTAGACTCAGCTGGCAGGTCCACCGTGGCCGCTCCCACTTCCGTTGTCTCTGAGCAATTATCTGATCAATCTGCGTCATGTCCTTCTACTCTCTCCGCTCTTGCAAATACTACGCCTTTCTCTCCACGCAGGACTCCACTTAACCATCCTCCTACAAGCTCCTCTCTAGGATCAGGGATCGCTCTACAGTCTGTTCCTACCATTTCCACTCATCAAACGGTTCCTCCCTCTTCTTCTTCCCTTCCCTCCCATAACATTACTACTCTGCGCATTACCACTCAGCCCTTGGTCAATAATGAGCTCATCAATCATACTACGCCTCCAGCCGGTGTTATGGCTGTGCCCGCCCCCAACTCGGTGGACAATTTTCTACAAACCATACCCATCGAACAATCAGGTTCGATCACCTTGTCTCGCTCTGCTTTGGTGGACCTTCTGAAGTCCTTTGGGGACAACATAGTCACTTGTATCCCTTCGCAGGTACAGCCTACTTCTGTTCCTTCTTGCTCAACCCTCCCTACTTCCAGGGGCTTTATGCCCGCTTCATCTGGTTCAGGCTTTACGCCTCCTGTATCGGGTTCTAGTGTCATGCCTTCTAGCATGGAGCAATCTCTCCAGGGTTTTCTGCCCCTGGATTGAGCTTGTTCATCGAGTTCTAC
>QLOM01000989.1:0-31084 GCA_003313785.1 Termitomyces sp. MG148
CTCATCCCATTTGGGGGCAGAGAAGTGGTTTCGAGGCGGCATGCGCTGAGCGACAGCTGCCTCCATAGTGCGAGTCGGTAACGGTATTGTCAGTAGCAAAGTAGTCGGTAAGCTAAGTGGTGAAGATGGAGGTGAGGGAGTGGGGGTTCTGAATAGTTGTGATAATGGGGTGATAGGACTAGGCGGTGATCCCTGAGCTAAGTCGGCAAGAGGAGTCTGTGTACCAGGTGCGCTAGCGTCAAAGTCTAGTTGGCGAGGGAAGAGGTCTGGGATGTCGTCGACTGTAAGCTCAGTTGTGTAATTGTCAAGTTCTTGCGCTAAGGTGCGACGTGGTAAGGCTCCCGGTAACTGGGGAGTAGAAGGCGAAATGTGGAAAGGGATAGTGGCGCCTGCCGACTGAACTAGAAGGCGGCGCTGGCGTTGCAAACGAGTTTCTGGCGGAATTCTGCCCTAAAGTCCCTCGTGGTGGGCCCCAATTTGATGACGCCCAAAAGTCGCTAAGTACTGTCAAGGGTAAACGGTACCTAGCTACTGTGAAAGGTAATGCGTTGGGCGGTCGCTAGTTGAGAGGGAGTCCGGGCAGGGTCCCAGAGACTTGGTTTGTTTAAGGAAAATTTAGTAAAAGAAGAAAGGTGCTTAGCGATCTAAGCTGTGTCGCCTGCGAGGCGCTAGGGTGCCAATAGTCGGCAAGGACTTGGCGACGTAACATAGTCGAAGTGTGCTCGTATAGCACCTAGACAGTCGGCAAGACTGGCAAAGAAGCGGCAAGCTTAGCGTAGTCGGTAAAGATAGTAAGTTCCTTGGCGACTTTCGAGGAACTTAGTGCGTGCAAGTTGAGATCTGAACTGTGGGGATGGAATTCGATGCTCCTAAGACAAAATATGTACAGTATTTATAGGCGCTAAGTCGCCGTGTTAATTAAACTATAAGTCACTAAGTAACAAAATGGGGAATGGATTATGACAAGAAGAATAGAATGTGAAATAGCTAACCCGCGGCGTCTATCAGTCGGCAAGCTCTAAGTCACCAAGTGAGCACTGAAAGCAGTCAAATAAACGGTGACTATCTTGGGGTCTGAAACAATCAAGGGGGCTGGCGTCGCCAAAGTCGCTAAGCGTTGGTAAAGGTAAGCATCGCTAACCGCTAGGCACCGGGGCTGAAGAAGTGGCGACCTGCTGATAGCCGTCGGCAAGTCGTTAAACGCTTAATCTTATAAGTCGCCGGCTATCTTTGATCGGTGACCTGTTATCGAGCCCGAGGTCATGTGTGTGGTCTGTGCGTTAACAGTCAGGTGAGCGAGTCCCATGGTCCAGAAGTCCCGTGCGCTAAACATCCCGTAGTCACCTAGTCATGTGTCGTCCGCGTCGCGCCCGCTCGCCTGGGCGAGCTGCCAAACTGGTATCAACAAAAGTCGCTAATTATAGCTTTGTTGCGCTGAGCCCAGCCCAGGTCTTATCAGCGCCACTTCCTAGAGAGGGCCTGGCACAAGTTCGAAGTCTGGATAGACCACAAGAACCTGGAATACTTCTAGATGGCCAAAAAGCTCAACTGTTGACAGGTCCAGTGGTCCTGTACTTCGCCAACTTTGATTTTACGCTGCACCACAAGCCTGGTTGAAGCATGGAAAAGCTCGATGCCCTTTTCCAGCATGCCGACCATGACTCTGGCACAAGGAACATCAATAACATCACCCTCCTACACCCGGAGCAATTTGCTATTCACATGCTCAAAGGGGTGGCAGTTCAGAGAGACAAGGTCAACATACTCTGGGACATCTACTGAGGTAACCAAGAGGAAATGTAGGAGGACTTGGTCACAAAGGCCACATTGGTGCTATGCTTGGGACGCCCCTCCAGTGCAAAATCCATATGCACTGACAAGTGGGGTCTGCAGGATGGACTCCTCACCTTTTGGAGATGTATCTATATGCTAAACAACCCAGAGCTTTGGAGGTGCATTGTCAAACAGCACCACAACTCCTGCATTGCCAGACACCCTGGCCGCTGAAAGACACTGGAGCTGGTCTCCTGAAGCTATTGGTAGCTACAGATGTTGTGCTATATAGAGACCTACATCAGCACCTATGACCTCTGCCTCTGAACAAAGCCTCACCAATGCCCCCTGACTGGTCAATTGCATTTCCTTCCCATGCCTACTGCATGTTAGAGCGTGGCCTCCATTGGCTTCATCATGAAACTCTTGGATGCACACAGATATGACGCCATCATGGTCGTTGTAGACCTCTACAATAAGCAAGCACACTTTATTCTTATGCATACGACCTGCTCCGCAATGAGCACTGCCAACCTGTACTGAAAGAACGTCTAGAAACTTCACGGCCCCTCCAACACCTATATCTCCGACTGGGGCCTGCAGTTTATAGCAGATTTTACCTGAGAGCTCTACTGCCTCCTGCACATTAAGCTCCACATGTCCACCGCCTACCACCCACAGTCCAATAGGCAGACCAAGCATGTCAACCGGGAGCTAGAGCAGTACCTCCAGCTATTCTGCAACAAGCAACAGGATGACTGGAACAAGCCCCTTTCCAAGGCAGAATTCCAGTACAACAACCATATCCACATGTTCACACAGGCCTCTTTGTTCTTTCTTGACACTGGCTGATACCCCCAGATAGGCTTCAAACCATGTGTATGCCAATTAAAAAACAAGTTGATCAATGACTTTGTCAACTGCATGCAGAAAGCACAGGAGAAAGCAAAGGCCATATTGACCAAGGCAAAGGACAATATGGCCTGGTACTATGATTGAGGATGGACTCCGGCTCCCCAATACAAGCCCAGGAACTGTGTTTACCTAGATGCCTCCAACATCACAACCACTCAACCCTTGCAGAAGCTCTTGCATTGACAACTGGGACCATATGTGGTTAAGCGTCAAGTAGGACTCCTTGCTTACCAGCTCCAATTGCCCGTCAGCATGCATTGACTGCACCTGATCTTCAACATGATCAAGCTCTTGCCTCCATTCCTGGTCAACAAGCTCCCCCTCCACCACCTCCCATTCTTGCCAGTGACAGAGCAAAGTATGAGGTAGAGAAGATCCTGGACAGCTGCCTATTCTGATGTAAACTACAGTACAAGGCCAAGTGAAAGGGCTACGGTATTGAAGACAACTCCTGGGAGCCCACCACAAATGTTCACACACCCGCCCTTGTCTAAGACTTCTACTGACTACCCTGGAATACACTGAGTCATCCATGGCCTCTACTCTATCTCCCCAATTGACCATGCTGTCTACAATTTGTTCTACTTAGTGCGTTGAGATGCTGCACCCTAGGGGGAAGGTGATGTTAGAGAACTTCTATTTTTGGAACTTCCATTTTTGGAACTTCCATTTTTGGAACTTCCATTTTTGGAACTTCTATTTTTGGAACTTCCATTTTTGGAACTTCCATTTTTGGAATTTCCATTTTTAGAACTTCCTTTTTTGGAACTTCCTTTTTTGGAACTTCCTTTTTTGGAACTTCCTTTTTTGGAACTTCCTTTTTTGGAACTCCAGAGTTCTCCAGGGATCTTTGGAGATCTCCAGGACACTCCTGCGCCTTCCAGAAAGTACTGCATAGTCATTCCCATGCCTCTGCCACCCATGCTGATGCACTGCACCACAGCAGAGGGATCCTTAGACTTGTTCTCTTTGGATTTCCCTCTGCCAGGTGATTAATTATCTTCCCCGTTGTATGTACTGTCTAATAAACTTTGGATTTCCCTCTGCCAGTTGTGTGACTTAGCTGCAACCTCCAGAGGTTGCCCTTACAAGGATGAGGAGCATGCACTCTTTCTCTGTCATGCCCATTTTTGCTTGTTATGTTTTTGATATATTCTCAATCTTTAACACCGAGCCAACCTATATACCAGATGCATTGTCTCATACTGTACTCGTTGTGGACTAATGATCATTCTTCTCACTTTACATACTGCATGTTCTTCAGGGTTTCACTCCCACTTCAAAATGGTTGCTCTGTTTGTCAAAGGTTTGCATCTTGTCCTTGGTAGTGTGAGATGGCCGCATTGTTTGAGTTATAATACATCCTCTCCTGGTACCTTATGAGTTATGAGTTATGTGGCTGCAAGGAGAACTTTGCAGCAACTCCTCTGGTAGGTTTTCATATGAGTGTCTGCCAGCCTGTTGCAATTTTTGCAGCAGCTCTGGCCGGGGAGGGGCCCTCGCAACACTCGATAGGAAAGGCATCCATAGCATACATGGGGCATGACCAATGTAGTATGTAGTACGGACCCTGGCTGTTCACACACAGACCTGTTTCCACCAGAAAAAGCAGCAAAGAAAGCTATTTCTTTGGCAACTTTTTGCTTGAGAAAAAGGCATTTTTCATTGTCTTAACCCTTTTTCACTGAAAATAGCATGACACATTTCTTTGTTACTTTCTCTGGCAGAAACAGGTCTGATGCCGGCAGTGTGAGGAGACATCGACAGCAATGACCAACATAGTAAAAACTTGTTGGTATCGTGTTGCATCGTCAGCGTAAGTCTAGTTGCCGAACAAGGGGACACACCTCCATCTTAATTGACGTCTCAATTAACCTGCAGGATACATATATAAAGGCAACAACCTCCGTACTTAGTTGATTACATGAGACCCAGGGTGAGCGACCAAATATCTTGATCTAGCTACCTACCAAATCCTAGAATATATCACTTATTCAGCATATTCTAGGTATGCTTGATCCGAGTCAATCACACAAGACTGAGGAATATATCGCTTACTAAGTGTTAGTTTGCAACAAAACACAGGCTGAGAGGTGATCTGTTTTCCGTTGCTGTTGATCGCTTGTTTGGCTCCGCTTGGTATTCACCCAATAATAGAGTAACCACACTGGATTTAGACTTCTCGTCTCGACACGCGCCTCCTTTCGACTCGAACTTCTTTCTGCTCGTCTCTTACAGATCCCCGTATCTCTCCTCAATCTAAAATCGATCAAAGATGGCTGCTAGGGTAAGCTGTGACCCGACTTTGATTGCTATTCTCACGGGCTGCCACTGACGCACCTGCCAGGCGCAATTTTTACGGGAGTACAAGCTTGTCGTTGTCGGCGGTGGCGGTAAAAGCAGTTCTACAATGTTTGTGGCGTGTAGAGACTCAGATTGGTCAATTTCAAGGTGTCGGCAAGTCTGCCCTGACGATTCAGTTCATTCAGAGTCATTTCGTGGACGAGTATGACCCGACAATTGAGGGTACGTTTACGTTATTAGCGAAATTTCACACTAGACCTTACGCAATAGATTCATATCGCAAACAATGTGTTATTGACGATGAGGTCGCACTCTTGGATGTTCTTGACACGGCGGGACAGGAGGAATATGGGTACGTGTGTCTTACCGCTACAGTGTCTGGTGCCGTATGTATGCGGTGATTGGCTCTTTTACATACCTGGACTTATCTTTGACCTCTATACCTCTCATTCAATATCACAATGAACTGAAATCTCTGGTGCGCAGGGCTATGCGGGAACAATATATGCGCACGGGCGAGGGCTTCCTTCTTGTCTATTCCATCACGTCACGAAACTCCTTTGAGGAAATTAGCACATTCCATCAGCAAATACTCCGAGTAAAAGATCAAGACTCCTTCCCCGTCATCGTTGTTGCGAACAAGTGTGATCTTGAGTATGAACGCCAAGTAGGAATGAATGGTGTGTCACTCAAATTATATCAAAATCTGGCGGGATAATGTATCGGCATGTCATAGAGGGCCGTGATCTTGCGAAGCACTTTGGCTGCAAGTTCATTGAAACCTCAGCCAAACAACGCATCAACGTTGACGAAGCTTTCAGTAACCTCGTACGCGAGATTAGGAAATACAACAAGGCGAGTCCATTTGTTCTATGACTCTAGACCGACTATAGACCAAACTTATCAATCTTATACAGGAACTACAAACCGGGCGACCCGCGCCCATGGGAGCAACTGGCGGTGCTCCTGGCGCCTATGGTGACAAGAGCTCACATGATGATGCGCACGGCGGTTGCTGCTCCGGTTGCGTTGTTCTTTAGGGGATTGATTTTATGATCTTTTCTTTTCAGACATCATCCCGCGCGTGCTCCATCTCTTTCTCATCCCCACATCTCATTCAACAGTAGCATTCACCTCTTTTCTGTCTTGTTAACAATTGCGGAAGGTCCTTTCGGAACTGAAAGATTTCTGTGTATATATACTTTAGAACCTGTCTCAACTTTGCGATCCATATTGAATCATTTTGGTATGAACCTTGTCGAAACGCCGACCCGGATTTTAGAACAAGTGCTTAATGTACTATTCCAATATCGCCATTCACCTTTATTCATCTTCACTTGACAACTCCGCCTGTCATCCTCGCAGTTCTCC
This sequence comes from Termitomyces sp. MG148, assembly GCA_003313785.1. Lineage (NCBI taxonomy): Eukaryota > Fungi > Basidiomycota > Agaricomycetes > Agaricales > Lyophyllaceae > Termitomyces > Termitomyces sp. MG148. The sequence goes on from QLOM01000989.1 coordinate 6,364, forward strand.
GTCCTGTTGAAACGTCGATATGCTGCGTACAGATCTATATATATCTCAGTTCTGATAGTTTCATGATTCCTGATCGATATTGTGATGTTCCAGTGATGGCAATTTCTCTCCTGAAAGATGCGATTCATGAGGAATTTGAGCACTATTTCATGAAGAATAAATGAGTTAACCTGGCGGAGTTCTTATGACATCCTCTTCATTCACAACGCGAATGGAATCAATGCCCAACTCGTAATGGCCTGATATGCCGCTATTTCCCCCTAGAATAGAGATGCCAATGCTACGAATCCCATTTCTTGCCATCGCAATCTGATTCTCGGAAAGTTCTCCAGAATTTGTTCGGACAAAGTTCTCAAACGGTAGCTAGAAAATTCGTTGTAGAATCCCTAAAAAATATTTGCAGTGGCTCACATAGACATCTTCCCAGGAGTTGTCATTCCGTTGGAAGTATATCCGGTGTTGCCACAAGTCAGAAGACATAGGCCCGTTCGTTTGGATATTCGCGAAGAACGAAGTACGAGTCCTTGGATCACCAGCTATTCGAACACGTAATGCAAGGTAGTCATGCATGGACACGTCCTCAGTAATGTTACCGAACAGAGTGGGTCTTTTCTGTCGTCGGCATATCGTCAGCAAACGTTTGGGGTCAAAAAAATCTAAACACTACCTTGTTTCTAAATCCTGCATATCCACTACGCATCTTCTCTTCCATGCCAGATTTAACTCCGAGCCGCATTTCGCCCCAGAATTTGCCCGTAGTTGTGCGTCCAATGGCCTTATTAACCTCGGGTGATGTGTCCAAATCCAAGTGAGTTGTTGATAAACCTCCAATATCACCATCACAGCCTGTCGCAAAATCATGGATATCTTCAGGAGAGTTGAAGGTGAAGAGTACTCGAGGGGCGCGAGAAACAGGATCTGCCCCCTCCATGCGCATCACTTCGGCAACGTGTAACTGTCAGTTGAGAGCAATGCAAGAGACGTAACCTTTACTTTTAGAGGCACTTGCTAGAAAAATTTGAGCTGATCTGGTAAGATATTGTGATAGACGTTGTTGTGCCATGGTCAAGAAGATCGGAAGAAAACGAGGTCTATTGTAATTGACGTCAGAACTTGTCACGTGCAAGATCCGTTTCCAAATTCGTTAATCGTGCCCACAAGCAAGGAGTTGGCCTGTTTGGAGTCAGGAACGGACTGTGAACAGGGTGCGGTCTTTGCCTGAGAGAAGCGCTTGGTCACGAGGTTAAACCTTTTTCTCCTGGTGACCACGCGCTCATTTATCGTCGTCACGTCTGAGTTGGCCTTGCTTCAAAAATTTGCCCACCCGCCCACCCATGATATGGAGAAACGAAGGAACAGAGTGTAAGTGCAATAGGGGCCCTCCACAAGGTGCTGATACGGCAGACTACAAGAATAGTTTTGATAGCGCAGGAGCCAGTTGATGTGTGCAGAGGTTGAGGGGGTATTCCCGCCCACCCAATCGCGGCTAACAAAGAACCCCACACATCTGTAGGCTTGAATAGTCTGCTTTGTTGTTTGTGGAGGACCGAGAAACCCTCGATGGGTTTTTGCCCGATTCCTTGCTACAAAACCAGAAGAAAACAAATGTATAATATTTGTGCTATGACAAACAGTATAACTTGACTCAACATGACTTGAAGGCATGCGACGAAGGCAAAGATAACAGCTTGGAAGTTCTCTATGTATGTAGCATGCAACTTCATGTAACAGCAACCTTGCAAGACAAAAAATTCAAATATAAGATGTAGAGGATCCAACCAACAAAACAGCTTGGTAGTTTTCGATTGTGTCCCAGAATTTGTCCCCATACTATATTTTGCTGGAGACGCAACCATGTAATGGAGGTTGTCATCATCGTCTCGTGATGTGACTTAATACATAAAGTTTCGAAGAAAGGGAAATGACTTTGTGGTCTTAACAGTATCAACCGTTCCTGGATTAAATAAGTAAAATTCATTCGTTCCATGTCAGGACGCCAGCACAGGTCGCTGACGGCCCGATGATGCAGGGGAAAGGGAAGGCACGGTTGAGAGGGAATTCCTATGGTGCGAGTGACGGGTAAAAAGCAGAAGAGAAGTTCTAGGGGATACCCGTGGCAAGCTCGTGTCCAAGGGATTCGACATCGAGTAACCATCGTGAAGGCTACGAAAGTCCCGGTTGGTTGGATCATACTCTGCTGAATCACAACTGTAACACGAACTCTCATTGTCGTGTTGACTCAAAGTCTGAGCAGAAGCCGGGCGCTGTTCCGGTATATCCACCAGTGACCAAGCACTCTGAACAATATACATCTCCTCCATGTTGCGACCGTGAAGCACATTAGAATGGGCATTCCGTGGAGCGGCGGGCAGTCCAACAGACTCATTGGAACTTCGATGAGTTTGAAGGCTTAGGGAGCAAGCCGTGGCGGGAGAAAAGTCATACGCAATTCCTTCCGCCGGAGAGATAGATCGTTGCAAGGTAGACTCGTCGATCTCATGTTCGGAGGGGCCAGAAAATGAATTGTGATGGCTGTAGTAGCTTTGCACACCTGCGGATCGCTCCTGGTGGACTGGCAGTGGAGAACGTACGGTTGATTGTAAGCCAAAGGATACGATAGTAGGCGATTTGAACGTAGCAGTCGGGTCACTTTTCTTCAATGTCCGACATCCCTTGTGTCCCATTAAATTCTCCTTTGTGGACGGAGGATCAAGCGCAGGACCAAGAACGCGAAAGGTATTGTAAAGCAGTGCCACATTGACGACACCTAATGACAGTCAATAAATGAAGTGCTGTTTTCCATCAATTCATCTCACCGAGCATGAACCAGCATGTATAACCAAAAACGACAACTTCAGAAGGCACCGTAAAACCTGACAGAGTCAGCAAGCGAGTCACTGAGTACGGAATGAGAAGAACAATATAGGCTGCAAACTGCTCAAAATACTTGAAAAAGCCAAAAAAAAAATCCTCCACCACTCACCGAAGGGATACCTTCAAACACTGATAAGCATCTGTTAATGGCCTTTTGAGCATGAAGACAACTTACCAAAGCATGCTCCTTGCAATTCGGGCTACGAAACGATGGTAATTTTCGGCCGCCTCACCCGATGACCAGCGTTCATAAGGATCCAATGTAAACCTAACACCGCCTTTGATATTCAATGTGCCACGGAGAACGAGGAATATCACAGAATACAGGATAGCGGATAGCACTGATGCAGCGAAAATCTATGGATCATCATGAGATAAGAGAATCTTTCGATAGCGAGTAGGCTGACCGGGAAGAGATGATAGAACAACTGAGCTTTTGGGTGCACACGTCGGATCCCACAAGAAATGTCGCTTACACCGTAAATAGGACCCAGTTCAGACTGTCGTCGATTGATGAAAGGTCCTGCAGCTGGTTCGAGAAAGTATGAATAGGCGAGACTAGCAGGAATGCGTGGAGGGTACCTATGAGCCCTGCAGAAATCCATCCAACGGTGATAGTTATCGTAGAAACAACGCAATACTGGCGCACTTGCATCACGAGAGAGTTGAATGTGTGCACGGCCATGGCAGTAGTAAAGTATGCATTGGCCCAGTTACCGGCCTGCATTAGAACAGCTGATAAAACATGAGCCAATCGAAGAACGGAACACTGACGTCCATACCTTGTACAATACAAAGACTGCCTTAACAACACATCAGGATTACGATGTTCAAAAACCAATAACACAAACCTTCGGTAATTCCTCTATCTAAGAGCCATTGAAGTCCAAGAAGACCAGAAACATCAGTGATCATATTCCCAACGAGCAAACATATGGCATAGTAGCCAAGCTGAGTATTGAAAAAGATATATTCCTTAGGCTTGCAAGCCTTGGGCGATATTCGCTGAAGAACGGCGAGCCATACGACACGGGAGGCAACAGAGAAGAGAGCGATCGAAGAAAACAGTGCAAAGACATCCACAACCTGCAACGGACAATAAAAGTAAGAATGGAGAACAGTAGTTTCTCTGACTTACAATCACGCCATTGACCCCCTGCAGGGGAACAAAAGGTGGGTCGGAAATCACGTCTCTCATTTCGAAGCTCCACAATGGAACAAATTCTGGATAGGACATCACAAATTGGGAATGTAAAACCACAGACAGCGCGGTCGTATTCAAGGGTCCAAGAGATAAAACGATAGACTACCTGAGCGTTGGAAAATGGTCGTCCTGCACCGATACCTTGAAGAAGTTGTATCTTCTAGAGATACTGAGGGAACCAGTCCAGAACGAAAAGTAATGAGTAAGGACTCGAGCACTCAAGGGAGACACCTCAACAGCATGATTGATTGCAAGCTTCAAGGAGGTATATTTACAAATGTTTACCATTGGCGGGTCGGCGCGGTGTTGCGAATTGATATGGAGACGAGACTCCAAGACCTGTGCACACATCATGATGAGTTGGCACACGGAGAACCAAGGTCGAACATAACATCCAAATATCATGCATCCTTTGGAGACATGAGAACCGGCCTCACAACATGATAAACAGCTCGACGTTCGGAACAAGTACCAATATATGTGACGAGCCGCATAAGATTAGTATTAAATAATTCATGGCCGACTAAAGAATTGCTCGATACCTCGCGGTTCTCCCTTCCGACTCTTTTTCTTTTTCGGTGAGTTCCTTGACGAAAGCTTCAGATTATGCTTCGCACCAGCTGTCGACGGTCTTAGAGTGATAGGCCTGCCGCCCAGAGCCTCCTTGGCTAAATCTTGAGCGAAGTGGAAATCGTCGTGTTCTAAGCGCAGGGTGGCTAATCGCTTCTCCCCATCCAAAGGCAATGGTGAAGGAATTGATAGCCTTTTGCCGCATCTCGAGCATTTAAAAGAGAACATCTGCAAATCAGAACGTTGATCTTCTGCCTGAACGTCCTCAAATATCTCTTTATTTTCGTCAGTGAGATCACCATCGAAAGAATTCCGCCGACAGTCGTCGTCATCGCTGAGATTATTACGTTGTCGTTTGATGGGTTGACCAGCTTGTAAAAAGCCTTCGATACTTCGTTGCCCATGCTCAGCACCCTCGATGCCAGTGAATGCAAGCGAAACATTTGTAACTTTCATTGCCAAGTTTGTTCCAACGAGATCTTTCCAGAGAGCATTAGCGGCCGCAAATATGGTATCTACCGTGACTTCCGGTGTAAACGGAAAGACAGCTTGTTTTGATTGACCAGTGTTATAACCTAAAAATAATGAATGCGGCTGTCAAATTTCTGAAAAAAAATGCGTGCCTCTCCGGACGCGCAGAACGATAGATTTGGGCCATGAATTGGGACTAGTTTCACGACTCTCCCTAAGACGGAGTGCGAGTTCCGCAGAAAGGACTCGTATCCAATGAAAGCCTTCAGAAGCGTTTGTGATAGGTTGCGGTAGATTCTTTGAGGCCAACATGCTCTTGTTGATTGCCGATTTCTTTTCTTTCACTGCGATGTAATAATCAATATCCATGATAAGTCGACGAAGAAAAAGTATGTCACGACCTTCGGATCTGTCGATGCCACTGGGGAGGGAATGAAAAGGAGTACAGGTGACTGGGGGTTAAACGATACCGAAGAACTTCATAGATCCAAATGGATTCTTCCCCAAATTTACGCTGCATCACCTCTGTAGATTGATGAATTGATGGATGCCAAGGGTAAGAATAATATATAGCATGCCTAAGCTAATGGATCTGTTCAACTGATTCAATATGACGCCACAGTTAGAGGAAAAGTCTACATACAGGAGGTCTTCGACAGTAGCTGCCTCGAATTCTGACGCTATGGCAGTCCCAAGTTTACCGCCCAGGAAACGGATCTAATTTTCGTAAGCTTACACGCGCAGATCCAATCGGAGGCAAACCTTCTGGAAAGGAAGTGGGCGTAAGTAATTTGGGATAGCAGCATTCCTAAGGATGCTCTATGGATTGTTAGAATAATTATTCGTAGGTAACATTCAGATATGTCACCTGATTCTTCGGTTTTTTGTATGATGCTGTTAACTATGAGATTTTAAGGCAGTACATATCTGAATAATCGACTGAAAATCACCTTGGCAAGGAATTTATTCCTCGATATTCCCTGAGTGCAAAAAATACTGTCATACTTCAGGGCTCAGCAAGCTTGGAATCTCAACTCACTGCAGATGTGGAATATCCAAGCTGTTCAAAGACCTGTCGTCTCGCTGCCTCCATCAACTCTGCTCCAATCGACAATGCAATATCATGCCAAGTCGGTAATGGTTCCTGCCCTTCGAGATCACAGATCGAGTCCGTGCCGTCTTTCTTGTCGCATTCTGGCGGGGTAGGATGAATGGGTATCACAATTGAGTGTTTTATGTCGTTCCACGAAAAAGGCGGCGGTGGCGGTAATGGGGTGTCAGCCCCATTAGGTGCATTCGGTGGGACTCGTGCGAGATAAGGATATCTTTCGAGAAGGACCTCACGAACGCGCTTGGAGAAATCGAAGAATGCTTCGTCAATTGACGCTTTTTCTGTGGAGGATATCAATCTCTCAGACGAGAAGCATCCTTGTTCAAATGACTCACCGATTTCAACCTGTGGAAGACATTCCTTAAATTTAGCAGCAATCTTTAAACTTTCTTTACGGTAATAATCCAGGGACACCTGATCAAACCAAAAACCATCAAGCTGTTAGTGTACACCTCAACCCCTTTGCAAGTCTCACCTTATGTGTCTTGGTATCAACATCATCCCAGTATCCTGGTTGCTTCTCGCCTTCCTTATAGGTAGCCACATGCACAATCTTCAGCTCGGGGTGTTTTGCCTGTAACTCTTTCATGTTGTACTTTTTGAGCCGAGTGATGCCAAATTTCCTCGCAGGATAGTTGATAGCGATCAGTGCATCCCACTGCAGCACGACTAGAGGCGTGCTCTCGTCTACACCAAGACGAACCATCTCACATGCCGCATAAAACGCATCACTGTCACAAAGCGCGATAACACGCAGTGGGTCACGAACGCCAAGAATGTGCGAGTGTAGATGTCGGTAAGTTATCGTGGGGTTAAGATCTTCAAAGTCGTAATCTACGACCTTCCCTTTCCCTTTCCATGTTACTGACATGAGCGCGCCTTGGAGCGACGAAGAGTCAAAGCAAGAGAGCAAAGTGAAAATCAGGGGCCCTACAGAGAAATAGAGGCACGAGACAAGGGAACTCATGTACGCACGTGATGCCCAAACGAATCAGGTTCCCAGGGATGTCGATGCAGAGTTATCCGTGTGGACCTCGACTCAAAGCTTTGCTTGGATTTCAGCGAAATACATGCTCCACCTTCTTATCTATCTATCAACACTCTTCAGTCTTTTCACCGAGGTGTTGAAGTTTCTCTCCCAATATTTCTCGCTCTTTGATAACCGCGTCTATAACTTCGAAAGTTTCAAAGACGAGAGCCTCATGGCCGACTGTCTCGATACTCTCGTCGTTTCCGCAGCGAATTTTGATGTCATGAACAAATGTCCCCCAAAAATGTCCCGTTACTGGACGGCCGGCATGGCTAACCAAACGAGAGGTGTTGGCCCATGCATATGGCGCGATCTCATTCTTGTTGCTCTCTCAAGGAAAGGTACTCGCTACCATTATCGCTACCATTATCATGATGTCTCCTGGCCCGATGTGTTCGCTCAAGTGGAAGTGAAAGGACAGATTGATCGAAGGGATCAATGTCAAAAACTCCTATCATGTTTATTTTATAGAGAATCGATTGATGCACAAGTGTTGCCTAGTAATGCTGATAGACTTCGACTATGTTGAATATTCGAACGATGTCCCATCTCAACTTCACACAGACCAGGATACTGTGAATGCCAATCCTCTGCCCCCTCCTCCCCAGCAGAACCTTCGGCATGCAACCTTTGCCGATACCGCAGAATGCGACAGTAATTCACGATGATGTTAACATATACCACTCTGTCCCACCTTCCGGGTATGTACAGGAGTTATTCCGACAAATCATGAACACTCAGCTACTTCTCCTCGACCTTACCACCTGTGTTGTCACACTCTTCTTCCAATAATTCTACTTCGATTTCAACTCAGTCTTCTGTTTTGAGTCATTCTCCTCTGGTTTTGAGTCTCCCTCCAATTCGGGTTGCTCGCCTCCAGTCTTCAGTCAATCTTGCGTATCTTCTGAATGACTTCGATCCCTCTTCGCTAGGTAGCACTAGTGTCCTGGGAAGTTGTAATTGTAGTGTTCGTACCGTACGTGCTTCATGTGCTTAAGCCTACCTTTGTCATTTACAAGGGACTGCCCCTTTTCTAACGATTGCTTTGAAAATCAATACGATCTGGAGGGTTCCTTCTACATCTTACTGTCTGGTTGCATGTCATTGGTAAATCCACGACCGTTTGTTAGAACACCGTGCATGAATTATGACGCAAGCTAGAAACTCGCTTGATGAGGTTATTTGGTTAGAATGATATCGATTGATCTGACGGATGATATATGTTTGAACTTTTTGCACTTCAAAACCATACTTATGTTATACCATGAACTATTAGTCGCTCATCAAGTTGTCGTCGTTCGTCTCTCCAGAATAACAACTAGGCGACAGACTTATGCGCCCTCACTGTGCTTATGTCCACAGACAACAAGTCCTGGGAACAATCTGTAAGTCAACAAACACCAGAACAAGTAAAGGATATTCCAACCTTTCCAGCCCTCACTTCTTCAAGTGACGGCATGAGGCCGAGGCGTAAGAGTTCCGATGCTTTGCTGACAACAGGATCGTTTTGCATGCTTAACAACCAACGATGAGGGTCGAACAATACAACGTTGCGGTGTCAATCACCTGGCGACGGCAACAATATTACCTTGTTTCCCATAATAAGCAATGAACTACATAGTCCTTTAGTGACGAGGCTCAGTTTTGCAGCATAGACGAGTACCTTCATCTCGCCAGGGTCCCCTGATATGAATATATCGTCGTACTCATGTCCAACGCCGCAGTATCTCAATTGCTGACCCTCTTTAACAAAGATGACTTTAAACGAACGGTATGAAGATCATCGAAAACTTACGGGCACTCCAAAATACTGGAACCTTCACAAATTCTTGAGGCGACCCAGAGATGGTCTTTCCAATTGCCCGACCATGGTTTCCGGCAACCTACAAACAGGGAACGCCATTACTTATATCAAACGATTGATCTTGGATTTCAGGACAACACGGAACACGTACATTCCAATGCTCAATTCGAGAATAGTCCCCTGTGACCTGAGGATATATAGCAAGGTCGCCTGGGTAAATTAATTATTGCGCAAGGACAAAAGGTATTGAGGTGACGGACCAACGGCGTAGACATTCTCCTGATCCGGACCGCTCTGGACACGAAGGAACTTATCGACCTTGATGCCTCCGTCTTTCTCAAGCGTAATACCACTTCCTTTGACATATTCGGTGGCAGGAGCTACACCCACGCCCATGATAACGAAGTCTGCCGGCAGTGTGTTCCCGTTTACAACAACACCTCCAGCGAGGTGTGGGTTGCCCTCCTGCGAAATGATCTGGTCAACCTTACTCTCCATATGGAATTTGACACCTTGCGACTCGTGGTACTGCAATAAGAACAATAAGCTTGATGCAACAGAAACCATGGAACAGTGTACTTTCTGGAGACCAGCACCGACCTCCTTGCCGAGAACACCTTCGAAGGGATGCGCCTCCATGCCAATAACGTCAATAGAAGCAAGCTTTTTCTTTGAGACAGCGACCACAATTTCCATGCTAATGAAGGAACTGCCGATCACCACCAATCGCTTTCCCTCCTTCGCCGCTTAACGGAAGAGAACTCAGATCATACATGAACAGCATTCTGAAAAAAGACTCACCTGCCTCCACTTTTTGCGCATCCGCAATCCCCCGAAATGTGTATACATTCTCAAGCTGTGCACCTTTGATAGGAAGCCGACGAGGAGTTCCTCCAGTTGCAAGGACAAGCTTGTCATAGGCCAAGGTCTCTTTCCCTCCATCTAGAGTGACTACTTTCTTATCCAAATCAAGTGAAGTCACCTCCTACATATTCTGTTAATACAAAATAGAAACAGATGATCGAGAAAAACTTACTACGCCCAATCGGATTGTAGTCCCATATTTTATTTTAAATTCACCGGCAGTTTTCCATTCTAATTTCGTGGGGTCAGTAATGAGAGCCTTACTGAGCTTCGTTCTTATATCGACAGTGAGCGAGCTTGGGCATGGAAAGCACATTACCGGACACTACCTGTCAATGGGCGTATGTGTCTCTTTCGAAAGAATCGTAATTGGCGATGAGTAACCATGCTAGTGAAGATGTGAGATTTGGCACAGAAAAATAGACGCGATGCAGACTTCTCTGAGGCTTTCGACCGTATGGAATGCCGCGGCTCCACCACCAACAATAATGAGCCCCTTTCCGACCGAATCCGTCCCACTGCTCAACAACTTCGACTGTCTTGCCTTATTATTGTTGAGAGTGTGAACAGGGTTGGCTGTCACGTAAATCTTTCCGTTTGAAACATGGGCTTTGAACGAATGGAGCGCGCTTGGAGCAGGTACATCCTCTGTTGCATCCAAATAAGTACATTTTCAATTGATATAGTAGAACTTGTCACCGATGTCTCCTGTGCAGACGTTGAAGCAGGCTGTAGATGTCACCTTTAACGGATAGTACTACAAAGTACACGGGTGGACGAACCTCCATGCCACGGGCTTCAATGGAGATCTGATAAATGCGCATATATAGGCAGATTGATGGGCACATACCACACGACTCTAGCGTCAGAGGTCAAGACTCCCTTCACCAGAGGAGCACCATAGTGGGTGCAGAATGCGCTAGTGGCATGAATCCTGTCGCCGAGACGTGACAGAAGAACTTTGCCCTCTTCAAAAGCGACTTCTTTCCTGGGCATCAGCGCAACCTTTAGGTCGGTGCAATGCGAAAGATGGTCTGGCATACATCTGACCGTCTTGAAGTTCGGCGTCGTCAAGTACAGCAATACTTTTCGTAGACATCCTGCGCGCAAAGGTAGGGGGTAGAGTATACTTTCGTGAAACAATGCTGAGAAATCGAAGAAGACAATAACGCATTCGTTGGTCACATTACTCGTCAGTGTGGGGAGTCCAGACATCTGACATCAGATCTAAATCAGATCAACCAATTGGTACCTTGCGATTTCGTGCATGATGAGCAATGATGAAATTTCCTTCTGCGGCCCGGAATAGCCGGAAGCGAACCCTCATCGGGGTTTTGCTATATTAGTAGTTACATGAGACAAAAAAACATTGACCGACATAGAACCCACTACTAAAGTAGCGGGAATAATCCAACGATGAAATTACGGGCAGCAAGTACAGCGCTGATCAAAGGTAGACCCTGTAATTTGTATGTAGAGCTGAACGCTCCAGATTTCTTCTTAGTCGACGAGGCTATCGTGCGATAATCGTCGTTTGTGGTCAGTCGTATCCTTTTCTAAAAGTGTGGATATACCTACGGGAGATTGTGAGGCTACATGCCACTTCGCCATAGGAGAATCATTCGCGACCTTGACTAAGTTCTTCCATGGCGACGCGAAGCAACGCAAGTATAGCAGTCCGTTGAGAATCGACGTCAAAGATCTCCAAGTCGAGAGGTTGAAAGTAAGTGTCCCCCACTGGCAGGTTATCCTGCGGTCTCGACCAGGTGATCAGGCCTCGAGTACTCTTTTCACGTTTGGCATTTTCTTTTTCCAAGGGAATGGGAGAAAACGCAGGTCGACGCGTGACAGGCGGAAAATGAAAAAGCGGCGAAACCCCTCATTTGTTATACGCTCCACTCCATTACGACGTACAGGTAGGTGATTGTCGCAAGAAGTGGAGGCTTCATGGCAAGCCTACGGATTTGTCGTCTCGAAGACACTGGCGTTGTTCTGCGTGTTTTACCTAGATACGGCCCGTGCCCCCAGAGTTGATCATTTCCGGTTGGCTGGAACAGCGGGTGGACGACGGCAGACTGGAAGATCATGCATCAGTCAAAGCGAACAAGGAAAGGAAGAAAATGGAGGCTGCTGAGATTTTTATAGACTTGCCATGGTTTCGATGTGGTTGGTAAAGAGTTTCTGGACACGAGATTTTGCCCGTGGACACCAGTCAATGACTTTGTCAGCCACCTAGACGACACGAGCGTAAGCGATCACGCAGATTGTCAGCGTTCTTTTCTCAATTATTTATGGGAAGTCGGGATGCCATGATCGAGCTGAAAGATATAAGTATGGTGAAAGTCAATCGCGTTCTTGTAGCAAACGTGATTAAGCGCGTCGCTAACATGTGACCGTAACTGACTTTTTGACGAGATAAAAAAGGGGTAACGATCTCTGAGATGACCGTGAATGAGAAAAAGAGAAGTTCGACTCATTCAAAGTTCTCCTCCAGTGATCAGCTGCCAGGATCAGCGAGATGTTATTCCGTTGTGTTCAGCCCCTCGAAGTAGTACCCCGTACTGGGTCAAGTAACTTGAAAAGCTGATAGATTCAATCAAATCTCCGATTCGGCACCACATCCAAGCAAATGTCATCAACAAACCGCCGCGTCCGTGCTGAGAAATGCGAAAATTGCCCCAATGATCACGCAATCGCAACACAACGTCAACCCCCAATTCGAGCCAAACTAAAAATCCAGAGAACACTAGTATCATTTGAATCAAATTTAAAAGGATCAGGTACAAAAGTACGTCGATCTTTTAAAAAAACTACATTTTGCTGTGGTTTTGCAACTCCCTGTTTGTGATAGTAGTGGCAAACGTGCAAAGAACTGACTTGAACGTTGAGGCGTAGGACGTGGACCACAGTAACACATCAGAGACTAAGCAATAGCAGCAGCATTGACGATGGGCAGTGCAAATGACAGGACTCTCAGGCAGACTTAGGATTTAAGGGAAGCTGAACAAGTGAGAGGCAGTGGGACAACATTTTACTGTCACTTATGCATTACATATGCAATGCATAATCCCCAAGTCTTTGTTTCTCTTGCCAGAATGCATCGTATGCAACTATTCTGAATGAGCTTAGAGAGCTCGTCTTTCTCATTTGGCTTGAATGTCTACTTGCAGATATCCGTGATCCCACCAAGTTTCGACGACTCAAACGACACGCCATACATGCCAATGTATCTGGTCTTGTAAAGGCAAGCCGGTGTACGAATTGTTATCCTTAATATTGACAACAGGTTTCCAAAGGCTGGGAAGCCCGGGGTCCTTGTCTTTGAAGGAAGCAGGGAAGCAGTCTCCACGTTCCTTGAGAACGCTCGAGGTATGTCAGACGAATTATTATGTGTTCCGGGGACGTTGATTTGATTGCCCAAACAGGCCTTCGCTATCTCCAATTCCAACATGTCGATACCCAGCCCATGGCTATCCACGCTCAAGGTCGCTTGTCGCAGTGCAAAGCCGGACTGCACGAAGTTAAAGATATGCGTTCCTTGGTAGATGCGTTGGACGCGATTGGTCTGAAAGCTTGGTTTCGGAAACAGATGACAATGGACAAAGGTCCCTAAGCATAATCTTGGTGTACAAATTCTATGTTGTGTATGGTACATGTCCAACGAATACCTAGCAGAGCCAGTATCCCAAAAGTACTCTCACTGCCAGTTGGCCACGGTCCCTCCCTTCACGAACCCTCACTTCCCGCTCGGATTGTCCTTGGCAACTCGCTGGTACTGGGCTGCCTCCCACTCATTGTCATCCAGATACTTCCCGATAGCTCGCTCCTCCAAGTTCGATGGTCGCGTGCCAACATCACTTCCATATTCCTTCCTCTTACGCTCCCATCTCTCCCGGTCTTCTATCTCTTCTATAGGGTCGTCTGCAAGCGCAACATAAGCCTTTGCTACATGCCAATCAGCCTCTTTCATCACTGTCTGCAGTCGCCTCTCAGCCCGTTCCTTCTCCCATCTAGCTTCCCGGGCTGCTGCCTGATATGATGTCTCTTTATTGATGGGAAGTCCAGCCTTACGTGCCGAAGGAGGAAGAATCAGGTACCGCCGAGTATGAAGAAGATGTGGCGTTGTCCTGAGGGTGCTAGGAGGAAGGTTGTTGAGGTGGCAGACCTGGTGGCCCTAGATGACACATTAGAGGGCGAAGGCAGCTTGATGTGAGATGACCTACATCAAGTCCGAACCGAAGGACGATCCCCTGAAGTGTGTCGGATTGCACGATATAATACTTGGGGGGAGAAGACTCAGATGTGTCTGGCATTCCTTCTTCAGTCCTGGGATTTGTTGGCCGCTGGATCAAGCCGTTACTAGTTTCAATAGCGTTCTGTACAGACATAGAAGCGTCTGTATTCGAGAATACAGACATAGAAGCGTCTGTATTCGAGAATACAATTGGATCTCCCTCTTTCTCAACTTCATTATCTGAATCGTCCCCACCCAGTACAAACGTGTCTTCTTCTCTGACAGCTCCATCAAGGTTTGGCCTCTCTCCTGGACGCGATGATGAATCTGGATTAGAATTCCACACGACACCAACACCTCCAAGACATGCCAGACAAGGATTGTACCTTTGAAGTCTAGGATTCGTCGCAATGCATTTATCACAAATGGGGCGTTGACAACATGGGGTAGTGAAGACACTTTGGGCAGATACCGATGTACTAGGACCAGAAGATTTCCTGAGAGGTGGCAAAGAAGAAGAGCACGCGAAACAAAGGAGAATATTCCTGTCTATATCAGCCTTTATGGTGCCTGGCATTACGGAATGGAATGTAGATAGTGAAAAGTGATGAGCTGACAAACACTGGTGTTTGCGTCTTACGGCTACTTCGTCATGTCATTACCACTCGACCATTCCCACCTTGTCTCTCTTGTTCTCCAGTCTAAACAGGCACTTCAACGTGGTGAACAGCTCTGTTCGCGCGCTCATTCTGTCTCAAATGCATCTGTCAATATCTCCATTGATGTTGTCGCCCTTGACGCCAAAGTGCGGTGGGTCACAGAGGCTGTTGGCGAACAGTTGAAGGTATTCCCCCACGGATATCCCAATTCAATATTATCACAAACCAGCTTCCTAGTTAGTTGCGTGTGTAGCTAAGACTATCGAGGAGAAACGGGCTGGCATGGGGAAGAAGGTCCAGGTGGGTGTCCAGACATTCGACTGATACATATTAGTGCTCAGTTTCATTGCAATCAGGAATGGGACAAACAACGTGCGAAACATTCTGATGCACTGGATGAAGTCCTTGAATCGCTTGGTTCACAATATGTTCCCCCAGACTTCTATCAGACTACCTCCGCGGATTCGTCAATCTTCGGAAGCCAGCACTCGGATGACGGACACGGACCATTTCAGGGAGAACGAAAACCCCATGTATCTACAATAACAACGGTGAGTCAGAGCCCTTCCTCCACGCTGAAAGGTGGTTTGCGCAATGGCAAGCAAGCAGCGAAGGATGGGAGATCAGAAAGGGAGTCAGACAAAAAAATGTGGAAGACGTTGCGGGATTTTGTGGATGACCAGGCAATTGAGGATGTCTTTGAGTCAATTGAGAACGATCGATTGGGCCTTGATGTAAGTCTTTGTGCGCTCTGTCTCATACTGTGTTTATCTTCAGCTTAGTATACCATGAGCAAGACCGACGAATATCCAGAAACGCTGGCCAATACTATGGAAACTATTCGAGAATCATTGCCAGCGTTACCAGAGCAGCCCCCAATTAAATACACTGAGGAGTTACTAGCTCAACAGGATACAAAAATCACGACTATGGCCTCCCACCTAGAAAGTTTGGCATCACACTACGAGCAGATATCTAATGCTCTACAAGAGAGCGAAGCCGGGGAGTTATACAACGAGGAAGATATAGACGGTCAGTACTTGTAAAAAATGTTCGAAGCTTATTAGAACCAAATGGACGTCTAGCCATGAATCGGGATACCGATGAATTACCTTCTATTATGGCCGAACTAAATGAGAGCGCCGATGCAATAAAGGAGTGCCAGTATGGCTTTACTCCGTGATTCACTCGTATTTAAATTCTAACTGCTATGAATAGTGACAAACTTGTGGCTGCAAAAGAGACATACCAGACACATTTATCACTATTGTCTCATACTTTGGACGATCTTGAAGAACTAGGTGAAATCATGCCGGAGATGTTACAAGCCCAAGAAGATGTCGAGGTTCGTATCTATGATTTTCCATCCTCTAACTAACTTCTACGTGTCACGTAGGTGAAATGTGAAGATGAGCTCAATGGGCTGCAGAACTACCTCTTGACAATCGAGCACCTCCGCGACCGATTCGTATCTTACCAGACTGCATTTAATAAACTCATCCTTGAGCTGGCGCGACGTAGACAGTATCGAGAGGCAGCCGAAAATATTGTGCGGGGTATGGTGTCACAACTCACCGCCATGACGGAAGGTGTGGTTTATTTTCCTCGTTCATCCTGGGTTACATGGGTAAATGATACTCGACGTTCGTAGAAGAGACCCAAGTGCGCAGCCATTTTAACTCAGAATACGGCGGTCATCTTCCTGAAGATGTATGTCTTTGTGTTGGAAACGCACCAACACGGTGGGAAGTTGTACCAGTGAAAGGTGATGTGCTGTCCGAGTTCTTGCCTATCATCGACAACGAGTTGATCACATCGGTGTGTTAACCTTGTGAAACCTAAGGCACTCAGTTCACTGTTAATATGAATTCTGGACTCTAGGCAAAAGATCGTATCCATGCAGAACTAGAAAAGGCGACTGGTGGTCTGGACCCAGGAAGTTTATGAATTTCATCTTGTATCCGCAATCCGAGGCTATTTGCTGCTTTTTTGCAGCTTTTTCCCAACTGCATCAGACGATTCGGACGTGTAGATTTTAAGGTGTTAAACCTGACCGCCCTGGATTGTAGAGGCCTCAGGGTACCTATACCACCTTTCTGGACGACGAGCAATTACCTATTTGTTATTTCTATTATCTTGGAACTAATTTTATACCCCAGTCTTTCTGATATGGTGTATACATATATTGTCTGGATATCGAAACAGGTTCTGAACAAAGCCCGCGTGTAACAGAAGATCGGTATAAGTGCCCCATGTGTATGTATCTCTTCTAAGCTGGTTAAGTCTTGTGAGCCCTTGCTTTTTCCGCTAGCTGCAGATCTTGCAGGGTAATGGAGGATCGTGCACACATACTCCTGAATATCCCATTTGGAATATGATGCAGACGAACAGGTGTATCAAGCTCCTGAATCAAAGACGCAAATTACATCTCAGTCGCAAGCCGTGGATAAGACACTAACCACTATCTGCCCGGCATCGAGGACGCATATTCTATCGTAACCAATGATTGTTTTGAGACGATCTTGTATACAATGTTAGCAAAGTGTATAAATCATACCAGTCAAAAGGAACGAACGAGCAATGCACAGAACAGTCTTGTCTTTGAATTCGTTGGCAATTGTATCCTGGATATTCCTATCCGTTTCAAAATCGACAGAAGCTGAGTAATGTCGAGCATCAACATTAATTGATAAACCAGAAGATTTGAAACGATACCTGTTGCTTCATCAAGAATGATCACTTTGGAATCTTTTACCAGTGCTCGGGCAAGTGAAACCAGGGACCGCTAAGATTTTGTTGGATTCACGACTCACAAATATGACAGAAAGAGATTTACTTGGCCAATGGATAAATTACCACCTTCATCTTCAATAACACTGTCCAGTGTGAATCGTTCCATTGAAGTGCGAGCGTCACTGGAAATGTCCTCCGCGTCTGTTTGTGGATCTTGCTTTGAGCCATGTTTTGAAGAGGCACTTTCTACAAGATATGACCGCTTTAATGCGTCCCACAATTCGGCGTCGTCGTGCAGTCCGAACGGATCCAAGTTTGTACGCAATGTTCCTGAGACTGAAAGGACCGATGAGTTCCAACGAATTTTGAGTGCCTCATAAAACTCACACAGAAGCTGAAAGACAATAGAGTATTATAAGCCAATTCATGAGAGAGCGAGTCATCGAAAACTTACTGGATCCTGAGGTATGATAGCTAGACCACTTCTCAAATCTGTCAGACCGACCTTTGATATATCGATGCCATCGATAGTGATAGAACCTCTTGTAAGTTCCACTAAACGGTAGAGAGCTAAAAGAGGTAAGCGAGGTCATAACGAAAACAAGTACTTCTTGCCTGTCATTATGGAAGTTTTCCCAGCGCCTGTCCTGCCGACAATACCAATCTTCTCTCCGGCTGCGATAGTCATCGATACACCTGTAAAGAGTAAGCAATATTGAAAACAAAGAGACGTATTCATGATAAATGCCTTTGAGTACCATAGGGAGTTCGGGTCTATAGCGTAGCACTACATCCGTGAGCTCAAGACGTCCATGCGTGGGCCATCTCAACGGAGGTTTCTCATCTGGAGACTCGTATGGTGCCTCTTGTTCGACAGCCTTTGCATAATGAACTATGCGTTCCACAGAATTCATGTTATTTTCAACTTCTGCAGTTTGTCGGACAAGCCATCCGAAACTTTTAAAAATGACACATCAGACGGAATGTGGAACTGAAGCTTGTGATAATACTGACGCTTGCTGGACACTCAAAATGTAGGATAAAACCAGGCCAGTTTGAGCCGGGGAAATTGTAAACCGTGTTCCAATAGCAAGCATTGATACAATAAACGTAAGCAGTGCTCCAAGGAAATCAAGACGAATTCCAAGCCATCTCTAACAAAAGATCCAGACGTCAGCTCAACGACAAGGCAGAAGAAAAGTAGGACGAACCTGATTTGTCACGGTCAACCAGTAAGCGCTGCAAGGACGTTTAGTAGGATCATGAAATGTCAGAAGTACGAACGAGCTAATACCGATTCTCAACATCCATACGGGCTTCATTATCAAGGCGGAACCTTTCCGTTTCTCTATATGCTCGGATTGTGGATAATCCAGACAAACTTTCCGAAAAGTGTGAATATAACGATGACCGTAACACAGCATCTTTAAGATGATAAGGTCTTGGCAGTTACAGGCGAGGGTATGTATAATCACCTAGTCGCTATAGGAATAGAAAAATTTAGTTTACAGACAGAAGATATGCAATCTGAACTAACCTTCAATTCACGGGCACTAGCTCGGTAGAATGCAGCAGCCCACACATATAAAATGATGATACAAGCAACCCCAATGAGAAACCAGGGCAGAACGATGGAGATCAAAATGACGGCACCGATGATTGAAGAGGTGGTGCCTGCAAACATCCGTAAAGAGTCTATGACAACATCGATCTTATTGTCATAATATTAGTCGGAAACAACACACCTCCTAACAGGTTATCAATGGTATCGATATCTTTCGAGAAACGGTTCATGATACGACCAAGCGGCTAGAGAAGTGTATCTCTAAGTCAGAAATTATCAAGCGACCATGTAGATACTCACCGTCGTCTCAAAAAAGGACATTGGAGCATGCATGATTCGCGTAATGGCAGCCTTGTACCCGTCAAAATCCATAAACACAAGTAATTCAAGAAACTTACCCTATGAAGGCTTTGGGATGCAAAGAAGGTCAGATATGCAAACATGCTACCCATGAAGAAAAACGATAATGCTTGAGAAACACCTAAGGTGGCATAAATACCCATCTGCATCACCATTTGTTAGCTAGCTTATTTTGCGATGAATCATGAACAACTTACGTAGAAGCCTTGCGAACGAGGCCATTTCCTGTGATTCGATCAGTGAAACTTTACCAGCAACATAGGACAGGGTGCAGCGTACTCTTCTTGCCAATAAACGAGCCTATTCATGGGGGTTATATAACCTTTGCTGGCCCAATACATACATAACTTACCAGTAAGAAGACATCACAGTTGCGCCCTGGATAAGGACAAGTGACAGGAATAGCAGCGGCAAGACTATTGGTCCCTTGCCTGCCTTCGAGTACTCTTTGTATACCTCCAAAGAAATTGCACCCGTGTTCCTCTCTTCTGCTTGCATGAGTGAGGCACCAGGTGTTGTTATTTTCGTTTGCCCATTGTCGGTCTTCTCAGCTGCGTCCGTAACAGCATCCTCTTCTACTTCCTTTTTTTCTTCTTCATTCATGGTACCAAACTCTTGTACAAACTTTGCAAATTCACCAGCTTTGTCTATGAGTTCGGTGTATGTTCCATGTTCAGCAATACGTCCGTTGGCAACGGTATAGATATAGTCGACTTGAGGGAGGAAATGGAGTGCGTGCGTCACCAACACTCTTGTCTTGTTTGACATGTTGTTTTGAAGAACATTTTGGAAAACCGCCTTGCCAACGTGAGCATCAAGAGCGGAAAGAGGGTCCTGAATAAACACCATTGAGCAAGCAAATAAATCTCCTCCGATGCCAAGCAATAGCTTACGTCGAAAATCTGAATGTCAGTGTCACAATAGATAGCACGGCAAATGTTCACTCTTTGCTTCTGTCCACCAGAAAGGGAAATTCCCTGAGGCTCAATAACGTCAGCGGAGAATAATCTCGTTACCAAACAGACCATTTCCGACCTTTTCTCCGACTTCGGTGAGATCGCCATGGGGTAACATCTCCAGGTCTGGTCCAAGACAGGAGTCACTAACCGCTTTCCAATATCTTTTCTCTTCAAAAGCCCGGCCAAAACAGATATTCTCTCGAATCGTCGCATTCTGGAGTGAAAATCAGGCTTGACCTTCACAAACAGATGCTAACGATTTTACTTGAATCCAAGCGCTCTGAGGGCAATATGCTACAGTGCCTCCAAACTTGACACTCCCATCCGTCCTTCTCATCTCACTGATGATACCTTGCAAAAGCGAAGTCTTACCACATCCTACGGCCCCAACAATAGCGACCAATTGTCCACGAGGAATGCGCATGTTCAGATTTGTCACCTTAAACACCTTGCTTGAGTCTGTCTTGACCTTTTTCGAGTTTCCAATTATTGTCGTGCCCTTTTTGGATTTACAACTCTTCGCTGAACCTTTGGCAGCTGTACCATAGAGGCGCTTCTGCTTGACATTCGTCTCTTCTTCAGGCGGCGGGGCATCCCAGGTAAAAGAGGCGTTTGTGGCCTCGATGGCCACGTCGAGAGTGAGATCGACTGAGAGAATCTCTGTGAGTAACTCGGCTTCGAAGACACCGTAGAGACGGCTCGCTGCATTGGCTGCATCTGCAATGGCACTGAAAGATACAGCTGGAGACATTTTAGAGTCAACACAAGTGACTCATTTGAAAACTTACGAAGAAACATGAGGGGTAGCCTGAGCAAATTGAAAAGGGCAAGAGAGGAAAAAATGAGAGAAGGCTCCAGGTCGTGACCAGTGAGCGAGTACGTGACAAAGGTGATTACGGATGCCAGAACTGGCATGCTCATCGCAACTGCGTTATTCGCTGAACGAATTAGCAAGAGCGAGCGAATGTATCTAAACACCCTGGTCAAATCTCGAGATGAAGGAGGTAGAAGACATACAACGTACGCTAATTCCTTTTCCCTATAATCAAAAATCCTGGCAAGAAATGGTGCCTCCCATGCGAAATACTTGATCACCCTCATACCTCCCAGAAGTTCTTGCAACAGCTTAGCACGCTTATCCGTCCAGAACATACTTCTTTTACGGAGCATAAAGAGGCGTTTCATCACCATCGTTTGAACGGGTGTTGCTAGGACGAAAAAACCAAACCCGGCAAGAGCACTGGGACCTAAGTTCAATATGAGAAGAACAAGACAGATAATCATTTGAATAGGCGCGGTCCAAGCCTGACCAGGAGGAGGATGAATTCATGAGAGTGGTTATTCTGCATAAAAACACACCATGTGGAAGAACCCGGCACAGAAGTCTATCCTTGAAACATCGGTGGATATATGATTTACAAGCTTGCCGTTGGTAAGAGTAGACCGAGCACGCGAAGTAAGCTTCAGTGAGCGAGCGTAGATGGCTGTAATCAGTCCGCCACGGAGGAGAACACCAGTAGAAGTAGCTCGATAAAAGAAATGGTGCATGCACAAAGATCCAATAATCTGAAGTCCGATGAGCGCCAAAGCGTATCCAATTCCAACGCCGATAGTAGGAACTTTGGTACCGGTTTTGTGACCGACATAGGACTCTGTCGCAAAGTTTATAATAGCCTACCAGCAATCAAAAACACGCCAAAAAGAGAGGTCAAGAAAGTACTTTGACCAAGAGAGGACTCGTTACTTGAGCGGTGTCACCAATGACTTTGAGGAGACCACCGGACCAAAACCACCAGGCAACACTGTCGTTTATAGACCATATAAGACTTGCCCTCGTTTTCCCGCCCCCCTCTCTCCATTTCATTTCATTCTCTTTTCTCGACCCGCTTAGTGTCCAGATAATGGTCTTCCACAGACTTGGGCGAATCTCGCCGTTCTCGAGGCGTGTATTGTACTCTTGAGCCTGCTTGTTGCGACGATCGAATGACGCATTGATCTTCTCAGCAATACGCGCTGCGCCACGACTTTCTTGAAGCTTGTATAAATCAGTGGCTTCCAGCGGGCGAGCATACCCAAGGCCAAGGAGAGGGGTTATCCACTCGAACGTAATCAGCTTGAAGAAATTCGCGGTAGCCTCAGGGATAAGGTCGGCATCGTCGAGAGATTTCTTCGGCGGTGGCGGCGCTTTAGTTGAGGTGAATGGAACGCGAAAAAGGCTGATTGATTGTTACAATAATTAGTACATGATCATGATGAACTGCTATGACGTCGCTTTCTCTACTTACAGTGACCTCTTGGTACCTTGAACAACAGTCGCTGATGGTTTCTGCTCTGGTTCTTCCTCGAGCGAGCCCTTCTCGGTTCTTGGTGATTTCAACATTGAGGATACATGTATCACGACCTGAGTATTATTAATTCTTCATGGCGGCCGGAAAAAGTGATCATGTCATCATCTTTGCCTGCCAGTGAGCTGATTCAGCGATTGAAACATTGTGACACGCTGCTGGATAAGACAAATGTCGCGTCACACTGAAGCTTAGAGTCTCGAGTAAAGAACTGGAAGGTCTAGCCTCCTACCCATGCGTGCTTCGAGGTTGAAGGAAATCGATATGTCATGGTATAAAGAAATCATAACCAACTCAGTTTCCCAAATAGGTATAATGATCCGAGAACACCGATAACTTTATGTGAACCGAAACGCTTTGTTTAAATTGGGTTTATTGATTAGAGTATGCTAACCATAAGCCCAACCGGGTCTCGAATAGGCTCTAAAGAGTAAACATAGAACATGCCTATGGGGGTAAGTAAAGACTTAGGAAGAGAACTTTAGGGTAATTAAGAGAAATATACTTTGAATATAATACTTCGACTTTTAGGTAGACAGGAGTACATAGTTCTACAGTGAGTTGGGTCATACAATATTTAAGGGTTAATTATACTCTAATAACCTTTAGCCTTGATGATAACCCTTAGTTTTAGTAACATATTAACCCTTAAAATGAACCTTTAGCCTTGACTTTTAAGGCCAACACTCTTGCAAAGATGGATGTTTAAAGACTTTTTCCTTCAGAAATTTGCACATTTGAAATGGTATAACAGCTTTCTTTTACACTTTTTCCAATGGAAACATCTTCCAAGTGCCAACAGTTGTTTTGAATTAATTGTCAATCAGTGACTCAATGTGACATTGATGTGACTACGTTAGACAAGACTTGGCCACTTAGTAACTTGTTCGTCCTTAACCCATCCCTAACCCACAACCCACAAGCCCAACTGGGTCTCGAAGACGAACAGGCCCTTTCTAGTGGGTTTGAAGAGACATATCTGGTTCTGTTAAGTTATCTGCTTCACTAACTCCTTACTCGTAATTTCAATTATCTTTTGCATTGACCCGGTGGCTCGACCCAGGTCAGCTTCTTCATGAGTGTGCCCATTCCAATACAGTCCATCATGTCACTCGAGAGCTCCAAATGAGCGGAGGTGCCAAACTGGGACCCGAAAAATGCTTTCATACATGCTATTCAATTGTCACCAAACTATTCCTATTAACAACTTTGACAGTCGGTCGTATGGCCAGATGGCACGTTTGCATTAATTCGACTTTGGCAACTTTGACACTGAATAAGAAAGTCAGGAGTATGGACGTTATTTATGGCCGTCAATACTCTAAGTGGCTCCCTCAATCTATTGATCTTTTGTTTGCAGATCGAAAAGAGGCTGACATGACCAGGAAGCCAGGAGAATCAGAAGGTGGGAGGCATACGTGGAGGAGGTTCACTTGATGGAGCTGCTGGCAAATGAGAAAGAACACAGCGAAAAGATACCAGACGGAAAGAGGATCCCAGCAACGACTTTGCGGAGTGATGCGAGCCTTCTATCTTGGGACAGAATAGAATTAAATTTTATGCATATCTTATGCTTTAAGGCCTATGATATGTCTATGCCCAGGATAAGGGGTTGAGTGAACCATGTAACTTGTTCATTATACACGAGCGAGAACTGGACGTCAATCAACCACTGTGGCAGCGCCAAAGGAGAGAGCAACTAATCTAGCTATCACTCGCTCAGGTGGATAAGTACCTACGGGTCCACGTTTACTCGCCCTAACGACACATCAAATCCTGCTTATCAGAGCACCTCTTTGCCGAACAGCTTTCTCTTACCAGTGATCTTGACAAGATGCTCCGCACTACGTAGTTTTCAAATGGTGTGTACGAAAAAAAACGACCCATGCGAGGAAATCTGGTACTGAAGGATAGCCGCTTATAGAGGATACACCCGGAT
>QLOM01000990.1:0-51784 GCA_003313785.1 Termitomyces sp. MG148
AGGGACAATGTACCGTACACACCTATAAACGAGATGAATCAAACTGAGGAAACTGTCTAGTGGTATTACCGACTACTATGGCGCAAAGGTCACGTGCGTATCGTGACACGCCCGGAAGTGAATGAAATAAGAGGCGTAGTCCCAGTCCATTGTGCCTCGCAGAAGCAAACCAGACATAGCACCCACCCGCTAGGTGGTCGCTCTCGTGCATCGTTGTTTTCCTCGGGTCCTCTCGTTCTCCTGAAACTTCTGACTGGCCTCAAGCGCGTGCAGCATGTCGTATTCCTTCAGCCACTCGTCCTCGCTTTCATTGTACCCCTTCCACCGCATTAAAAACTCTGTTACCCTGCCCCTCGTCTTCCTCTCCCTCAGTATGCGCTCTATCTCGACCTTGTCCCCGGTTTCCATCTGGATTGGTGGTGGTGGGTCCTGGCACTGCCCTAGGATTGTATCCTCTCTTGCTGGCACTAAGCACAAGACATGAAACACATTGTGTATGGACCAGCCATCAGGAAGCTCCAGCCTGTACGCTGATGATGAGACTTTCTGTGCCACCTTGAATGGGCCAAAACGTTTGAAATTGAGCTTGCTGCTGGGTCTGTCTGAGCATAGATCTGCACGCTCTAGGTACACCCGGTCTCCTATCATGTAGTCTGGTGCCTCGTCTACCCAGGCATCATAGAACCGCTTCATCCTCTCTGCAAAGAGCTCCAACAGCGCTTGCAGCTCTGCCTGCACCCTCCCTGATTTGCTCGAGGTGCTTGTCTGCCTTGGGCACTGACTGCGAGTTGACGGGGTCAATTGAAAAGGTAGGGTTGTAGGCATACTCTGCATAGAATGGTGACATTCCAATTGCTGAGTCAATGTGATTGTTATATGCAAATTCCACAAAGGGAAGCCAATCTGCCCAGTCATCCTAATAGTAATCAACGAATGCTCTCAAGTACACCTCTAGTTTCTGATTTGCATGCTCTGTCTGGCCATCAGTTTGCGAGTAGTGCGCTGTTGAGAGGGCTTGCTTAATACTGAGCCTTTCCCACATGCACTTGACATAATGTGCCATAGACTATGGTCCTTGATCCAAAACAACCTTCCTTGGTGTTGTCAGGGGACTCCTCATCTCTCCCTTCTTTCACTCTTTATTTCTTCATTCTTATTTCCCTATTTCTGCTGCCACTCTTTTACCTTACTGCTTCTATTCTTTCAACACCATCTATTAGTACTATTCTCAGCCCTTGAGGTGCTCTGGCTCTTTAGTTATCATTCAGACAAGTGTAGCCAACACTTCCAGAGGCTTAGTCATCATGAGGCTAGCCTCCCAATTACTAAGCAAGTCACATGAAACATGTGCATGACCTCTGGCAATGGCAATTTCCAAGTTTTTGATTATTTTCAGAGATTTTCCCTTTTTTAGATTATAAAATCTATTGTGGCTTTTGTCATGCTGTACAGTTGCTTTTCATGCTTCTAGAGCTTTGAAAGCGTCACTCCTGGCATAGGGAATCCCTAGACTTGTTCTCTTTGGATATCCCTCTGCCAGGTGAGTAGTTATGGTAGTATTACTCATATATACTTTGGATATCCCTCTGCCAGCTGTGTGACTGAGCCATAGCCTCCAGAGGTTGCCTTTACAGCAGAACAAGTCTCTACATTTTGGTCTGGGAGCCTCCTTTAGCCTGCTTAAGCCCTCTCTTGCTCTTTTAGGTCACTTTTCCACTGGATTACCTCTGCTTCTCTGTTACTTCTATGACCCAACCAGCCTCCTCAGGTGCTCCTTTGGATGCTTCTGCTCCTCAGGATGATGCCTGGAGTTGCTTGCTTGCTCTAGAGACTCAGGTGCAAACCACTCAAGCTTCCCTCACCCTCCACACCACCGAACTTGCTGGATTACATCAGGCCACAGACACTATCTCTCATTCCCTTCAGGCCCTCTTAGAGTGCCTTCCTCTCCCTCCTACCCTTCTCCAAGCACCTCCAGTTAGGGCTAACACACCTCCAGTCCCTCGCTCTGGGGCCTTCTCCCCCTGTTTATGCCAATATTCCTCGTCCAGCACTCTCAGATGCATTCAATGGTGACCGAGCCATGGGTGAGCAATTTCTGCAGTCATGTATCACTTATCTTCAGCTCAGTGGTGAAGCCTTTCTTTCTGATGCTCTCAAGATTGCCTGGGTTCTTTTCTACATGAAGTCTGGATGAGCTTCAACATATGCACTATGAGTTTTTTTACGTCCTGGAGGAGTAGAGAGCTTTGGAAGCTGGGATCAGTTCAAAAAGAAGTTTCAAACTGAGTTCTTTCCCTTGGACCCTGCCAAGGTAGCAGCCCTTACTCTCCAAGACTCTCATCAATATGAACAAGGAAAGTGGACTCTAAATGAGTACATTGACTCCTTCTGAGCTCTCGTTGAGCAGGCCTACTATCCAGATAGTCTTCAGCTCTGTTTCACCTTCCAAGATGGCCTCTTTTCCTCTCTCATGGATTGGATCGACAGTATGGCCAAAGGACAACCTGATGACATGTGTATTGAGCCCTGGTATTAGGTAGCATGCAACCAGTGGTAGCTCATGGAGTTAAGGCGCAAGCTCCATCGAGAAACTACTTCTCATGCTGCCTTACATGTACCTTTACCTGCTTGTCCTCCCATCCCACATTCCCTTCCATTTTGTGCTCCAGCCCCAGCTCAAGTACCTGCAGCATGTCCTTTTCCTCTGGGAGTTCCCATGGAAGTTGATGCCTCCTACCAACACTCCTCTCTTCTTCTTCTCTGCCATCGCTGTGGAAAGCCTGGTCACTTCACTCAATATTGCCCTCAGGGGTTGGAGGTATGCTATCTCTCAGCCTTAGAGCAAGAAGAGCTCATTTTCCAGCTCCTGGCTGCTAGAGATGCTCAGGGAAACCCTTCCCCAGATGCACAGATTAAAGCAGAACCTTTGGATAAGTCCATGGATCCTGTGGAGGCTGTAGTGGAACCTTTGGATGAGTTCTTAGATTCTACAAGGGAGGGTTTTCAGTAGGGTGACGGATGAGTTGTACGCCTCCGCTGCTTGGTGCTAGTCAGTTTGCATGTCTACCAGTAGAATCTTCCAATATATTGCCCTCTATCAATGATTCTCTGGCTGAAACTGTAAGCACCTCCTTCGACATACAAAATACCCCCTTAGTTAAGGCCTCAGCTGAGACCTCCTCTCCTCCTTCTTCTGTCCAATGCCCACATTTCCCAGCTTGGGAACAATGCCTCCCTCGCCGCTACGTTGTTGCCTCCACTTCCTCTCCTAACTCTCTGCATCTAAATATAGAGATTGAAACAACTGACACTTAGCAAACTCGGAGCATCATAGCTCTTTTGGACAGTAGTGCCACTGGACTCTTCCTTGATACTCACTATGTGGAACAACATTGACTCACTACTTGGCCTCTCTCTTGTCCCATTCCAGTCTATAACATTGATGGTACACTCAATAAAGCTGGATCCACCTGCTCAGTGGTGGATTTAGTCCTTTGTTACTAGATTCATTTTGAGCATGCTGTCTTTGCAGTTACCAGCCTAGGAAAGCAGGACATGATACTTGGATTCTCCTGGCTACGAGACCACAACCCTGAAATTGACTGGGCCAAGAGTAAAGTAAGTATGAGCCGCTGCTCCCAATGGTGTTCTACATGTGCCAAGAAGATTAGAAAGGAGCGTAGAGCTTCAGTCCATGAGTGTGCTGCTATACGTGCTTGCCGAGTTGGACACCTCCCCTTTGCAGGCCTCAACCTACTAGATTCTCCCCCCTTGGCATTCCCTTATAGAGAGGCCTTTTATGAGGACATTTGAGGTGTAGTGAGTGAAGCCCAGATGGAAGATGGATATGAGGGTGAATTTGTGTGTGCTCCTGACTCAGAGTCTCCAGATGAGGCCATTGAAACAGATGATAGGATTTATGCAACTACATTACAACCTCTCTCAACTGTGGCAGAGATTAGAGCTAGCCAAACTACTTCCCAGTGGCTAGCTCAGGCATTTGCCGCTAACTCTGCTAAGTTGTTCTGAGATGCAGTCTCTCATCACCTGCAGGAGTTTGAGGATGTTTTCTCTAAGGCGTCATTTGACTTCCTGCCAGAGCGCAAGCAGTGAGACCATGCTATTGAGTTCACACCCAATGCCGAGCCTTCTAGTTGCAAAGTCTATCCTCTCTCTCCACAAGAACAGGATGAGCTTGATGCCTTCTTGCAGGAGAATTTAGATCCTGGTTGCATTTGTCCTTCAAAGTCCCCAATGGCCTCTCCAGTCTTCTTCATTAAGAAGAAGGATGGATCTCTATGTCTGGTTCAAGACTATTGAGTTTTGAATGTGATGACTGTAAAGAATTGCTACCTCTTACCACTCATTTCAGAGCTTGTCAACAATCTCCGAGGTGCGCGCTCCTTCACCAAGTTGGATGTCTGCTGAGGCTACAACAATGTGCGCATCAAAGAAGGTGATGAGTGGAAGGCAGCATTCCAAACAAATTGTGGACTCTTTGAACCTCTGGTGATGTTCTTTGGTCTTACTAATAGCCCAGCCACCTTCTAGACCATGATGAATGACATCTTCCAAGACCTTGTAGCAGAGGATGTTGTGTGTGTATATCTTGACAATATCCTCATCTATACCAAGACTTTAGAGGAGCATTGTCAGACCACATGCATTGTGCTAGAACATCTCCACCAACACCAGCTCTATCTCAAGCCAGAGAAGTGTGAATTTGAGCAGACTAAGGTTGAATACCTTGGACTGATCATTTCCCATGGAATGGCTGAGATGTACCCAGTCAAAGTGGCTGGTGTGGCAGAGTGGCCAGAGCCCAAGAATAAGGAGGTTCAGGTCTTCCTTGGCTTCACCAACTTTTACCAGAGGTTCATTCAGGATTTCTTACACCATGCCCAGCCTCTCTTTGCTCTCACTACTAAGGACACTCCTTGGCACTGGGATATGGCACAGCAGACGCCTTTGATGCCCTCAAACAGGCAGTCACTTCAAAGCCTGTCCTCTTATTCCCAGATGACGACTCTCCCTTCTAAGTGGAAGCCAATAGCTCAGATTTTGCTACTGGAGCCGTCCTCTCTCAGCAGTCAAAGGAGGATGGTAAGTGGCATCCTGTGGCTTTCTACTCCAAGAGTCTCAATGCAGTGGAGCGCAATTATGAGATCTATGACAAGGAGATGTTAGCTATCATTTGGTCATTTGAAGAGTGGCAACATTTCCTTGAGGGTGCCAGGTATAAGTTTGAGGTGTGGACTGATTACAAGAACTTAGAGTACTTTTGAACAGCCAAGAAACTTAACCGCCGACAGGCTCAATGGTCCTTGTATCTGGTCAACTTTGACTTTTCATTGCACCACAAACCTGGGCAAAGCATGGGCAAGCCAGATGTGCTTTCTAGGCAAGCTGATCATGGTTCTGGAGCTAGTGACAATGACAATATTGTACTCCTGAAGCCAAAGCTCTTTGCTATCTGTGCTCTAGAAGGTGTAGTTGGCCAGGGAGAAGAAGCAAGCATCCTTCAAGACATCTGCTAAGGTAACCAAGAGGGCGCTCAAGAAGACCTGATAGCCAAGGCTGCTCTGGCTCTGCATGCGCAGAAGAGAGCTGGAGTGAAGTCAGTTCACACTGATGAGTGATCTTTGAAGAATGGTCTTTTCACCTTCCAGGGGCGCATTTATGTACCCAATCTACCTGATCTCCAGAGGCGAATTGTCAAGCAGCATCATGATTCCTGGATTGCAGGCCATCCTTGGCAGATGAAAGACATTGGAACTGGTTTCTCAGAATTACTGGTGGCCTCAAATGTCATGGTATATTGGCTCTTACACCTCCACTTATGACCTTTGCCTTTGGACTAAACCTCATTGTCAGCTTCCCATGGAACAACTTCATCCTTTGCCTATTCCAGCTGAGCGTTGGAGCGTGGCCTCAGTAGACTTCATTGTTGAGTTACCAGATGCTCATGGATATGATGCAATCATGGTGGTAGTAGACATCTGTGGCAAGCGTGCTCACTTCATTCCAACACACACCACCTGCTTTGTTATGGGTGCTGCTAACCTGTACCAGAAGCATGTCTGGAAACTTCATGGGCTGTTCAATGCCTATGTTTCAGACTGTGGACCTCAGTTTGTGGCAGAGTTTACTAGAGAACTGTATTGTCTGCTCCATGTTAAACTCCACAACTCCACTGCCTACCACCTCCAGTCTGATGGCCAGACTGAGCATGTCAACCAAGAGCTGGAACAGTATCTTTGGCTTTTCTGCAATGAATGACAGGATGACTGGGACGACCTATTACCAAAGGCTGAGTTTTAATACAACAACCATGTACATGCTGCCACCTAGATGTCTCCTTTTCTTCTGAATACTAGTCAACACCCTCAGATGGAATTTGAGCCTCATGGACAACCTTCAGAGAATGAAGCTGTTAACAAGTTCCTAGATCGGATGAAGGCAGCCTCTTAACTAAGGCAAAGGATGACATGGCCCACTATTATGATCGTGGATAGACTCCATCCCCCAAGTACAAGCCTGGAGATTGAGTCTATTTGGATGCCTCTGACATTGCTACCACTTGACCTTCTTAGAAGCTCTCTCACTGTTGTCTAGGACCATTTCCTATAGTAAAGCAAGTAGGCCCACTAGCCTATCGACTCAAACTGCCTAGTAGAATGAGCTGACTCCATCCAGTCTTCAATGTGGTAAAGCTCTCTCCTGCACCAGATGATCCAATTCCAGGCCAACATCCATAGCCACCACCACCTCCAGTTCTGATAGACAACAGAGAAGAGTATAAAGTGGAATGGATCCTAGACAGCTGACTCTTCAGAAATAAGCTTCAGTTCAAAGTCAAATAAAAGGGTTATGGAATTGAAGACATCTCTTGGGAGCTACAAGAAAATGTCCATGCTCCTGTCTTGGTCCAGGAATTCTATCAACAGCACCCCAATGCTCTCCAGGCAATTAAAGGCATCTACTTCCTTTCTAAGGTCAACCAGGCTGTCCAGAATTACTTCTACCCAGCACATCGAGATGCCGCACTCTAGAGGGAGGGTGATGTCAGGGGACTCCTCATTTTTCCCTTCTTTCACTCTTTATTCCTTCATTCTTCCTCTATTTATTTCCCTATTTCTGCTGCCACTCTTTTACCTTACTGCTTCTATTCTTTCAACACCATCTATTAGTACTATTCTCAGCTCTTCTGGTTCTTTAGTTATTATTCAGACAAGTGTAGCCAACGCTTCCAGAGGCTTAGTCATCATGAGGCTAGCCTCCCAATTACTAAGCAAGTCACATGAAACATGTGCATGACCTCTGGCAATGGCAATTTCCGAGTTTTTGATTATTTTCAGAGATTTTCCCTTTTTTAGATTATAAAATCTATTGTGGCTTTTGTCATGCTGTACAGTTGCTTTTCATGCTTCTAGAGCCTTGAAAGTGTCACTCCTGGCATGGGAAATCCCTAGACTTGTTCTCTTTGGATATCCCTCTGCCAGGTGAGTTGTTATGGTTGTATTACTCATATATACTTTGGATATCCCTCTGCTAGCTGTGTGACTGAGCCATAGCCTCCAGAGGTTGCCCTTACAGGTGTACCATATAAGCACCAGACCTGCTCCATGAATGTGTTGCACATGGCAACAGCATTGTCAGTTGAATGTATACTCAAAAAGTGTGCTTGTTTTGTGGCCTTATCACACACCACCTGAATTGCATTGGACCATCAGGAACTTTGAGTGGTTGGAGTGGTCTGTAAGGCTTCTGCTGCCATAGTTTGATCTTCTGACACATCTTGCAGCCTTCCACGTAGCATTTCACATATTCTGACATTCTGGGCCAGTAGTAGTTCCTTGCAACCAATGCCAGTGTGTTTGCTTGACCTAGGTGTCCTGCCAGAATAGAGTCATAATACAATTGCAGCACCAACCTCTTCATCTTCTCATTATTCAGAACATAAACCAGCCTCCAAAAACGCACCAACTCCTCATCCACTGTGAACTCCTTCAGCAGAGACTTCACTAATACTGGTGCCTCATCCAGCTGCCACAATGGCTGTAGCTTTGGATCCTTCCATGACACCTCCTTTATCTGCTCTAAAATATTTGCATCTGCCACTATTACCTGTGCTGCTGCCACCTGCTAATAGTGTCACTATCTTTCTATATGCAGAATTTAGACTTATTCCAAGTTTTCATGATTTAATTAAAATGTTATAGATGTGACCAATAATAAGCAAGGAATCTTTAGAGATTACCACTTGATATTGTCAGTTGCTGAACACTAACAGCTGCTGCCGTTATTTGTAGTTTGGAAGTCAGTAGCAGAAAGTAAGCAAACACTGTTGAAAAGTTGCTGGATGGATTCTAGATCTGAATCATGTACTCTTGCTGATCACTGAGGAAAAAAGTTATTTTTATTTCAAGTTATGGTACAATATTTACTAGTAAGTTTGGGAGGCAGATGGTAACATCCTGCCTCAGCTATTACTGCTCTTTGTTCCACCTTCCACTTTCTATTCCATTTGTAGAGCCTTTATTTCATTGCTCCTTACTCAGACATGGACTCTTCTCCATTGCTGCTGCAGGCATCATTGTTCTTGCCATTTACTCAGTTCCCCTCTCCACAGCAAAGGAAGTTACTGCCTTTCTGATCCATTGGTTTAGGACGTCATGTGCTTCACTTGCTCTTCCAGTCTGTCACGCTGTAGGGTTTAGCTTGCTATTGCTATTGATCTCAATACTAGAGCTTCTGTTTTGCTGTTTTTGGGGCCATTCTGCCTTCAGCACCACTAAGCTCTTATCATCCTCCCACAAACTGAAATTGGGACTGCCCCCAGTCTCTATTCACATCTCAATGCAGCGTCCATCCATGCTCATTTGATCCTGAGCAGTTCTTGCCCTTTTTATAGTCATGTGTATCAGGTGATGGGTGTGACCTATGTTCAACCCCCGTTTATTTACTATGTACACTTTCAAAGCTTCCAATGCCTGCAGCTTTGCCTCTTTGGCCAATAATAGGGGCTTAGTGCCACTGAAGGCAGAATAGCCTCAAAATAGCAGAACAGAAGCTCCAGTACTGAGAGCGGTAGCAGCAGCAAATCAAACTCTACAGCGTGGCAGAATCAGAGAGAAGGAGTGTGAAGCCTCAGACTAATAGATCAAGGAAGTAGTAACCACGCTAGCTGTGAAAAGGAGAACCAAGTAAACGGCAAGAACAATGATGCCTGCAGTGGTGGCAATAGAGAAGTATCCGCATTCGAGTAGGGAGTAATAGAATGAAAGCCCCACAAACAGAACAGAAAGCAGAAGACAAAGTGGAGGAAGATAATGTTTGAAGTGGAGAGTGTCAGGTTCTGCTGACCACGAGGGCTCAGTCTACTAGGCAAGGCCCTTATGAGGAGACACAATAGCTCCGGTGTACAATTCCGGGACCTACGAGGGCTCCAGGGTTGAAAAGCTATGCTCTGGAGCAGACACAGGTGTTTAAGGGGTCTCCAGGGCAAACCACGAGACATATAGCAAGCACAAGGGATTTCGGATAAGTCCAGAGGTGGTGCCAATAGAGGGAGGTGGGTTGGAGTAGTTGCAGACTCTGCGGTTTGAGCTGAGCGGTGAGGCAAGATTAAAGAGGATTGGACTGGAGTTCAAAGAGATACAAGCAAATGAACTGAAGTACAATTATAAAGGATAAGTGTGAGACCAGAACTTAAGAAGGGTCAGAACTGCAAATAGAAAAAGAAACACAAGTCAGGAACTAAACCAGGGAAGAGTCAAGAGAGAGGAAAGAGGGAAGAGAGTACAAAGCAAGAGAATTGAGATGAGTATAAAGCACAAGACAAAACAGAGTTAAGAGGAACACAATACAGGGCAAAGATTCACAAAATACAAGCAAATAGATTGGAGGCACAAAACAAAACACTGGACAAACCGGTACAAAGTTGTATGCAATATCCAGACTACCAACTAAGTCTCCATCCTATCACTTAAGTACTCTCACAAATATGTCCCAGGCCAAGTCCTTGATCTCTAGGTCTGAGCACAGCTCCGGAACTCTATACAAGTTGGCGGGTGTCAGTTCCAATTGATAGAGTAGTGGATGTTAGTGGTGATCAGGTGGCGGCAGCATCAGGGGCTTCTGGGGGCGGTGATGCACGAGTTATGCAACATGATGACCAGGTGATGTGAGTGATGGCGTAATTGCTGGAGGGGGCCAGCAATGTTTGGGAAGGGTTGGTGATGTTCAGAAGGGCTTGCATGACTTCTCAGAAGTGCTCAGTGATAGCCAGAATGATGGAATTGATAGCCAGGGTGATTGACAGTGGCATTTGTGATAGTCATGGGAGTGAGATCATTGGCAGTGAATCGGTCCAGGGCTGTGGGGCTGGTAGGGGAAGTTGTTTTCCAGGACCTCCAGGGGTGGTTTTGAGGTCCAGAGTTGGGTGCAAGGTTAGCAGGTTGTAACATCACCCTCTTCTCAGCACCAAGACCCTTTGAGGCACGGATCAATCATAGATACAAGCCTGGCTTCTTTGTGTGAAAAAAAGTTCTGATGCGCCCTAGAAGTTGATTCAGAAGCTCTTGATGATCTTTAAGAAGAGAGAAAAAGAGAAAAAAATTTGACTTGTCTTTTCCCTCATTCTTCCTTCCATGTCTCCTTCTACATCTTCATTGTCTCATCCCTCCTGCCCTTCCTTTGCTCTGAGGCAACTGGATGTTGTGCTAGCATTTGTTCAGGTTACAGAGGATGAGGTGACTCCAGAGCAGTTTGTGGCAGCTCAGACTTGCCTCCGAGGGCCCCCTACCTTAGCATAGTGTCAGGCCAATGGTCCAATGAGTGGTTTCCTTTGTTCATTGAGGCTCATGGGCTGAGGTCCTAGTATTACCATTGCGAGCGCTGAAGGGTAACTTGTGAGTTCGCAGGTCTGGTCGAGGGCACCTGGTGTGATTCTTTGATGTGCAAAGCATGTCGTATTGTTCAAACCATGAACAGTGCTCAATGATGCAGTTGTGGTGGATGCGGTGATAAGACCTGGGCCAGGCTCAGCGCAGCAAAGCTATAATTAGCGACTTTTGTTGATAGCAGTTTGGCGGCTCACTCAGGCAAACAGGCGCAACGCGGACGACACATGACTAGGCAACCACGGGATGTTTAGCACACGGGACTGCCAGACCACGGGACTCGCTCACCTAACTGTTAACGCACGGACCACACACATGACCTCGGGCTCGATAACAGGTCACCGATCAAAGATAGCGGGCGCCTTATAAGATTACGCGTTTAACGACTTGCCGACGGCTATCAGCAGGTTGCCACTTCTTCAGCCCTGGTGCCTAGCGGTTAGCGACGCTTACCTTTACCGACGTTTAGCGACTTTGGCGACGCCAGCCCCCTTGATTGTTTCAGACCCCAGGATAGTCACTGTTTATTTGACTGCTTTCAGTGCTCACTTGGTAACTTAGCGCTTGCCAACTGATAGACGCCGCGGGTTAGCTATTTCACATTCTATTCTTCTTGTCATAATCCATTCCCCATTTTGTTACTTAGCGACTTATAGTTTAATTAACACGGCGACTTAGCGCCTATAAATACTGTACATATTTTGTCTTAGGATCATCGAATTCCATCCCCACAGTTCAGATCTCAACTTGCGCACACTAAGTTCCTCGAAATCGCCAAGGGACTTACTGTTTTTACCGACTACGCTAAGCTTGCCGCTTCCTCGCCAGTCTTGCCGACTGTCTCGGTGCTATACGAGCACACTCCGACTACGTTACGTCACCAAGTCCTTGCCGACTATTGGCACCCTAGCGCCTCGCAGGCGACATGGCTTAGATCGCTAAGCACCTTTCTTCCAAATATTAAATTTTCCTTAACAAACTAAGTCTCTGGGACCCTGCCCGGACTCCCTCTCAACTAGCGACCGCCCAACGCATTATCTTTCACAGTAGCTAGGTACTGTTTACCCTTGACAGTACTTAGCAACTTTTGGGCGTCATCAGCGGTGTATAGTCTAGGAGCAGAGGTGGGATCTAGCCTGGGTCTTGGTGCATCTCAGAGCCCTGCCTCACGTTTGTGTGCTAGAGCCATTGGAGGGAGAGGGAAGGATGGGAGGAGTAGGGCTTGTAGCAAGTCTGGAGCCCCTTCATTGCAACAAAGGAAAATGTTGGGCCTTCCCAGAGCACGTGCCATGACTGGTCCCCAAGCATAGAAGTTTGCCGGAGGTGGAGCCCTCGCATGTCTTTTCTCCAGGGTTGGCATGACCCCTCAAGACTTTTTTGTCAAATATTACGCATTTATGAGGGATCCAGGACACACATGCAGAGTTGCAACAGGAGTTGAAGGAGGTGTATTGTCAAGCGGTGGTGTGGGAGGAAGTGGTGGAGGAGTAGGTCTGGGGTTTGTGGAAGGAGGTGTGGCGGTGATAGGGACTTAATACCGCTGAAGGTAGAATAGCTCCAAAACAGCAAAACAGAAACTCCAGTACTGAGGGATAGTAGCAGTGGCAAGTCAAACCTCACAGCATAGCAGACTCAGAGAGGAGACACGTGAAGCCCAAGGCCAATGGATCAAGAAAGAAGTAACCACGCTAGCGCAGGGAGGTGGACTGAGTAAATGGCAAGAACAGTGACGCTTGCAGCGGCAGCAAGGAAGTGCCCGCATCTGAATAAGGAGTAATGGAATAAAGGCTCCACAAGCAGAACAAAAAGCAGAAGATGGAGCAAAAAGAGATAATGTTTGAAGTAGGAGACTACCACCCATCTCTAGAAAGTACTATAAAAACTGTACCATAACTTGGAATAAAGAACAACTTGTCTCGGTACCTGCAGGAGTGAGACCTGGCCTTGGAGGGCAATGTTTTGCATTGCCTTCCTGCCACAGCTGCTGACTCCTGTCTCCCTTCTCCCAACAATCTCTTAGACTGCATTGCAGCGCCGTTGAGGGCTTAGATAATCATTTTTATTTTTATATGCATGTCTTGTAGCTCGTCTATCCATTTTTTGCCTTGTGCTTGTTGTCTTTGTCTCAGACTAAGCTTCTTTTTTTGCCCATATGTTTGATCATTTCTATGTTGACAAATCCTTCCCCCATGCTAGAAGGTGGTGCCAGGGGTTCCTTTCCCAAGGTCGGCTGTCCCTGACTGGGTTCTCATGTGTGTTGTTTTTTTATAAACTGCTTCTTGCCTGTGGCGCAATGAAATCTTGCCTTTTTGTTGCTCTTTCTATGCCTTTGATCAATTCTAATGCCCCTGCTGATTTTGTGCGCTTTGCCAACTGAGTCCTAGACCTGGCAATAGCTGCATCTCTGTTGCCTGATACCAACTGCACCGTAGTCAAAGAGTTAGCCCTACTCTTGGAGCAGTGGGAAGAGCATCAGAAGAAGGGCGTGCAGTGGGAGCATGCCCACTTTGCCTGGGACTTAATGGTCGATCGGTGGTTGCTCTACTAGAACAAGGCCTGGTCCCAATTGGTCACCTCCTTAGTTGTTAGCATCTTGCTCTGCACCAGCTCTTCTCTTGCCATCCCACTTCCTGTGTCTTGCATTTCTCTTTTCCATGAAGCTCCTCTGATCTGGCGCTTGTTAGCCCCTTTCTCAATGGCATGCCCTCAGTCTCTCCATCCAGGGCTGTACTCGGTAAATTCATCTAAAGCTACCCATTTCTGTTCCGCTGACTTGCTTGTTAGCTTCATCCCCTCTCTCTGTTGCTGGCCTCCAATGCTCTGTGGCTGCTGGCCGACTTTTTGTTTCCAACCAATTTTTCTCTGTGTTGGGACAAGCTGGCAGCGCTTACTATGCAAGCTCAAGGCTACCTTAATGAGGCCTGCGCTAACCTGTCAGCTGTTTTCCGTTGCCTGACACTGACCTGCCAGGACACGGATGCCACTTCAGAGCGTATCAACGCCTTGGATCATTATGTTTGAGAGTGTGAGTCCAGACTTGCATAGTAGGCTCAGAACCAGTCTTCCTGAGTTCACAACTCCGTCCATTTTTTTTTCTTTTTCTTATTTCTTTGTTAGCACCAAATGATTGAATATCTGTATCATCTGCCATCCCTGTTATCCCTTTAAGTACTCTTTTGTAGATTTGCTTTGACTGTTTGCTCCGTTGCTTGCACAAATAAATCTGCATGTAGCAATGTCCATTGTTCATGCCCACGTCATGTGATCCCATTTTTCTTGGCGGTATTACTTCTAAGGAGTTGGTGCATGACAGGCATATTTCCGCCGCCCCCACATCCCATGGTATATAAAGTTAAGCTGTTTTGTTTTTTCTCTCTTTTCCTTGTGTCTGGTCTGGTCTTAGGTGCCATAGTTCCCCCTCCCATGTTGCTGCTTTATGCCTTCACAGTTGCCTGCACCCATACTTTTGTTAGCTTAGCCAACCGTTTCCTAGAGGTCACGCTGGTCTTTTTGTCCTCCCTAGAAAACAATTGTGTCCTTATTGATAGCCTTGCCGCCTTGCTCAAGGTGTAGGAAGACTGGTGGTTGGAAGAAGTCTCCTGAGCATGCTCCTATGTTGCCCAGCGCCTCCTAGTAGATTGTTGGCTCTGCCATAGCCACAAATCCTGGTTGCGGACGATGGTATCTGCAGTCGTAGGTTGTCTCTTCTTGCGCCACCCCACACCATCTCACTGAGTTGCATAGCATACTACTATTATTGAAGACAATGCTTTGTTGCAGGGTCAGTTCTTCTATTTGCCTTCCTTCCTTTCTTCTATCTCTCTCCCTCTGCTGACCGCCGTACCTGCTGTGCCTCTCCTTTCCTTGGACCTTCTGCCCTCCCTCTTTATCAAGGGCCGCTTTGACAAGGCTGTAGCTTCTGGGTAAGTTATCTTGCCATCACTCTGTTTCCTGTTCTCACAATGAGGTTCCCTTCTAGCAATCCTGCCCACGTACTTTCTATGGTCCAGGTGACCAGCAACGTATTTTCGCCAATTTTTCCTTTCTGATTGACTTTCTCCGAGATTGCCACACCTTGTCCCATATTAACAAGCTCACTGTTGAGCACCTAGATATCAACTGTCTTGAAGTCCAATCCTGCCTCCATCAATTCATGCTGTTACGTTGTAAGTTGTCTCTCTATGAAGCGCAGCATAGCACCTTGGTGCGTTACTTACAAGAGTGTGATAGTGCTTTGGAGTGGGAGCTTATAGACCACCTGCCTGATGAAATCCAACCTGCTTGCATTGATTCTCCCATTAGCCACACCCTCCTGAGTCCCCTGAACTTTCATGAATCCATGTCCATAGTTACGTAGCTTTGAGCTTCTGAATAAATCACCCATTTTGTCTGCCTGTTAGACGTCTTCTATTGATAGTCTCCTGTTGATCTGTGCTTCCTTTCTAAATGGGGTCTGCTGGTTGCATGCTAAGTCAGGCTGACTGATGCCAAAGTTTGGGTGCTTTTCATGCTTTGGAGGCAACCCTGGTCTTGCATATGTTAGACACCGTCCTCCGCTCCATATATATGCAGTCTCTCATTTCAAAGTGCGGTATGTCTTCTTCGCCCAACTCCTCCATTTCACAGGTTGCCATTCCATATGCGTGCACATTTGTCCTTATGGCGGACACTTTACTAAACATCTTTGTTGGTACCACTGCCACTACCGACTATGACTGGAAGATTGTTACTAGTTTATCCACTATACTTGTGACTTGGGATGAGGTTCGACTTCCTTATATCACCTGGCCTTGTTGTACCAAGGCACAACACCTGGTTGTTGAGTAGTGGCTCCTCCACCCACAGGAACTGTGGTCAGATGCCATCAATAGTGCTGTCGTAAGTGGGCTCACGTTCTTGTCTTGTATTTGGGGTTGACACCTTTTGGGAGTAGGCAGCTGCTGTCTTGGACCAACTGTTCCTACTTGACAGGACCATCTACTAGCTGCCGCCTCACCTTGTCCCAGGACCCTCCGTTCCAATCAATTTCTCTGACTTTTGTCCTTCACTTGTCCTATTGTGAGTG
Organism: Termitomyces sp. MG148; assembly: GCA_003313785.1. Lineage (NCBI taxonomy): Eukaryota > Fungi > Basidiomycota > Agaricomycetes > Agaricales > Lyophyllaceae > Termitomyces > Termitomyces sp. MG148. The sequence goes on from QLOM01000990.1 coordinate 15,973, forward strand.
CTGTCCGCTTCTCCCACCTTGTGGGATTCCCTTGCTTCCTTGACCACACCATCCTGCTCCTCTTCCCCTTCTCTGCCCGGTTCACCCGTTCTTATAGTAAGTCCCTCGCTGTTGTTCTGTGTTCTGTTTTGGTCCTAATTGTTGCCTAGGCACGCCCGCTGTCACTTCATGGCGCTACGGATTGGCAGTGCCTCTCTGCTAGCCTGCTCTTTCCTGTGGAGTTTCAACAAAGTTGAGTTGGGCTCCAGCACCTCCAGGATTGAGCATGAGTCTATGCAGCTGCCATTTGGATGGATGCCAAAGCCGCCCGTTGATAAGACTCTGGCCAGGCTCAGCGCACCAGTGCTATTTTTAGCAACTTATGTTTTGCAGCTAGCAGGGATCAAACTCAGGCTACAGAAAGCAACACGCAGGATCACAGGACTTAGTGACCACATGACTTGTCGATCACCTGCTACTCACCTGACTCCAGTCCGGCCCCCTTCAAGTCCCTGATCAGTGATAACCAACGCCAGAGCCTTTAGCAACGCCTATCAAAATCCAGTGCTTCTCAAAGATCCGACGTCAGATCACTTTAGCGACGCTTGGCAACTTACACAAGACAGGTCCACGTGATGGTTTCAGATATTAGCAACGCTTACTGTTGATCCAGTGCTTAGCAACTTATGCGAGACAGGTCCATGTGAGGATTTCAGGCCTTAGCGACGGTCTCCGTGCATTTTACCTCTTTTACCACTGGAATGATGAGTTAATGCTTGCCAACTTGACAGACGCCGTCGCTTAGTGACTTTCATGTTCCATTGTACTTGTCTTCATTTTTCTTGATTAATTAATGAGCGACTTTTTAGTTTAATTACCACGGCGGCCTAGTGCCTATAAATACTGTACATATCTTGTCTTAGCCATCATTGAATCGTACACTCCACAGTTCAGATCACATTTCAGCGCATTCTAAGTCCTCAGAGTTGCTAAGTGAATCAGTCTTGCTGATTTCACCTCGCCAGCTTTGACTACTGACCTTTGTATTATGGTGCCATACGGGCACATCGTCGCCAACGTTTATGTTGCTAGAGTCCTTGCTGACTTCTAGCACCCTAGCGCCTCGCAGGCTTACGGCTTAGATTGCTAAGCAACCCGTTACTTTTTCCAAGTTCAAATCACACTAAAAAGACCAGGCTTTTGGGACCCTGCCCAGGACTCTCTCAAAACACTAGCAACCGCCTGACACTACTCACCCAGTGAGGCACTAAGTTTACCATCTACTAGGACAGTGCTTAGCAACATTTGGGCATCATCACCGTCACTAGCTGGCACTTTTCCTCCAAAATGCAAATATCATTGTGACCCACGTAAATGCCCTTGTTCGCTATTAGCAAGAGTGCAGTAGTGCCCTGAAGTGGCAGGCCAACAACCACCTTTCTTCCGACGTGTTTCCCAACATACCTGCCAATGCCCCATCTTCTCCATACCTAGCACCTGATCTGTAGAGTAGTCATATGTCCTTATTTTCTTTTAAAATTGGAATCTCCATGCCTTCTATTCTTTTCTTTCTGAGTCCAATCCTGTATCCATTCCTTAGTATGTTATGTCCTGTTTTGTTTACTTGGTTGTTGTCCTCGCTAGGTACATGTGTGGAGAGCCTGTTGCATTGCTTTCTCAAGTATCTTTTGATAACTTGCTTTCTTCCTTCTGAACTTGTTTTTGCTGGTTCTTAGCGCCCACTGTCCTTGTTACGAGCGGCAGCCTTTGTCATCCATTTTTGTTATTCAACTTTCTCAGTAAAGGGTCTATAGGCATGGTGTGACCCTGTGAAGGCTCCAGTAGCTTTGTTCCAATTCCAAGACTCATCGTTTTCCTACCTTTACTGCACCATTCTTTATGTTGTCGGCGTCTGTCATTGATATTACCCACATCCTCAAGTTGCCCATACTTTTGTTAGCTTGACCAACTCTTTATTGACCTCAATTCTGGCCTGTGCCGATGACTCTCTGAATGATTGCAAAGTTGTCGAAGACTTTGCTGTTCTTTATTGGTCCTGCACTTTTGGCCATGGCCTTGGCCTTGGCTGGCTCCAGCTGGACCAGGTGTGGCACCTCCTTGTTAAGTAGTAGGAGCAGCACTGTCAAGCCCTGTGGGTGGCTTCAGTATTTTGTGAAGCATTGCAAGCTGCCAATGACTTAGGGCTGCCTCCTCTTACCCTACCGCAAGCCTCCTTTCACGGGAACAGTCCTTCTTTGCCTATTTCAGTTTCTTCTACTAAGTCCTCTGTGGTACGTGTTGCTCTGTTCACTCCTTCTTACCCATTTCATAGTTTTTGCCCCAGGGTTGTTCCTCTTGTTTGCTGACTCTACATTTTTCCAATGTTCCTGAGCGGCTTCTGCTTGCTCTGCCATATCCTGTCAATTCCTGCCTTAGTCAGGGTCAGCTTCTTTGTCAATGGGAACAGTGCCGTACTGCCCTAGACAGTGCTTTTGTGGGTATTGAGTGAGCCCATAATTAGCTGATTGTTGTGCGTCATAATCTTTGGAAGTTTGGCAGTCGGTGTCTTGTACTGCTTCGGTATGAGCAGGAATGTGAACATGCTTATGAGCGGCAGTGCTGCCAGTATTCCATCTATCGTACTTTGCCTAGTCCTGCCAAATCTTCCTAATTCTTGTCTTGGTAGCTTGAGTTGTATTTGGTAGTTTCTGCTCCGTTGTGTAGTATATCTCTGTTGTCTTCTCCCTTTAGCTCCTCCTCCAAATTTAAATTTCTGACTGCTCCCAGTCAACAATCAATCATCAAGTCTTCCCAAAGTATGTTTCTGAATGATGCCATTCTTTATTCTGATGGGCCCAGAAGCACGAGCCTGACAAGAAAGCCTGCCATCTTATTTAAGTGCTTTGTGCCGGTCCCTATAAGTAGCAGGCACCAGGCATGCATCCTGCCATCTTGTGCCATGCCTGAGTCTCCCGTTGATGATGCCCAAAAGTCACTAAGCACTGTCCTGGTAGATGGTAAACTTAGCACCTCACAAATGAGTAGCATCGGGCAGTTGCTAATGTTAAGAGAGTCCTGGGCAAGGTCCCAGAAGCCTAGTCTTTTTAGTGGGATTTGAACTTAGAGAAATAAACTGGTTGCTTAGCGATCTAAGCTGAAAGCCTGCAAGGTGCTAGAGTGCTAAAAGTTGGTAAGGACTCTAGCGACATAAACGTTGGCAACGATGTGCCCATATGGCACTATAAGACAAAAGTTGGTAAACAAAGTTGGCGAGGTGGAGTCGGCAGGACTGTATCACTTAGCAATTCTGAGGACTTAAAATGCACTGAAATGAGATCTGAACTGTGAAGCATATGATTCAATGATAGCTAAGACAAAATATGTACAGTATTTATAGGCACTAAGTTGCTGCATTAATTAAACTAAATAGTTGCTAATTAATCAATCAAGAAAAATAGTAGCAAGTACGATGGAACATAAAAGTTGCTAAGCAATGGCGTCTATCAAGTTGGCAAGCATTAATTCAACATCCTAGCAGTGAAAGAGGCCAAATGTGCAGGGACTGTTGCTAAAGCCTGAAACCATCAAGGGGGCCTGTCTCAAGTAAGTCGCTGAGCATCGGATAAGCTATAAGCATTGCTAATATCTGAAACCATCAAGGGGCCTGTCGCTAAGCGTTGCTAAAGTGATCTGATGTTGGATCTTTGAGAAGCACTGGGTTTTGATAGGCATTGCTAAAGGCTCTAATGTCAGTTATCACTGATCAGGGACCTGAAGGGGGGCCAGGCTGAAGTCAGGTGAGTAGCAGGTGATCGCCAAGTCAGGTGGTCACTAAAGTCCTGTAGTCGCCAAGTCTTGTGATTACCATGTGACCAGTAAATTGTCATCTGACCACCAAGTCAGGTGGTTGCTAAGTCCCATGATCCTGCATGTTGCGTCCTGTAGCCTGAATTTGATCCCTGCTAGCTGCAAAATATAAGTTGCTAAAAATAGTGCTGGTGCGCTGAGCTTAGCCAGAAGCTTATCACTGTTGATTTGTTCTGCGCGTTTTTTGCCCAGCAGTACATCACCTGGGCCGATGAGGCTCTGGACTGGTTTGCCAACTTTCTCCTGAGTGACTGGAATGATGAGGCTGCCGCTCTTGGCCTTTCTGGTGTAATTGGCAACTGGGCCAGCTTTGACGGACACAGCGTTAAGTGGCCAAGATATGTCAAGGCTCGTTGGGAGTTCATTTGGTGCTGGGCCCCTCATAGGCATGAGCCATGGGCATGCCGCCTTGAGGACGTAGTGGTAAGCTGTCTTTCCGTTTTTTCATTTGCCTAACTGTTCTGATTGCCTCTTCTCAGCTTCCTGAGGAGCAGGCCCTTCTTGCTCTCAACGCTCTGCCTGCACCCCCTATTGGTTTGTCCACCACGTCTAGTTCATCCGCCACTGTAGAGTGCCGCTTCTCTGCTGCAAAGAAGGATAAAGAGCGAGCCTCCGACCCTGCTGTAGGTTCTTCCTTGGTTTTCACTGGTGTTACCTTGGTTCCTGACTCAAACCACGTCCATGGACTAGTGCTCACCAGTGTCAAGACTGTTCTGGCGCAATCTCTTTGCTGTTCTACTTCAATGGTGGGAAATGACATGGCTCGCGCCCTAGCTGCCTTCAGGGCTCCTACTACCATGCGCACCTTCACTTCTTTTCCAGTTTTTTCCGCTCATATTCCATCACCAGTTTTCCTCAGCCGAACTTGCTTTCCTCATCCCTCTGCTCTGTACTTATTGTCTTCATCCCAACAACCCTGCTTTGGGGGCCAGCATGGAGGTTCCCACTGGCAAGGGTACCATTTGCTTCACTGACTATCTCACTTGGCAATGCACCCTTGAGGAGCAGGGTCTAGTACGTTTCTGCTTGTTCCTTGTGTCGCTGTTCTTGGTTCTCATATTCTGTGCAGTGCGATTCCTGCATAATCAAGAACATTGACCACCTCTACTGGTATCCAGGTCTCCACTATTCCTGCCATCTGTGTACAGCTGTGGTCAAACACTGTACCTGAGTCCAGGGCGGGTTTATGTAACTGCAAAGCCGTCGGTCACAATATTGTAGGTGTTGCTCTCTGTGTCGCCCGCATCTGCACTGCTCAAGAGTTTCTCTGAAGCCAAGGCCAGGGCCAGGAGATTGAACAAGGCTTTCTGGCCACTGCTGACGTCCATGCTTGGCCTCCTCTTCTGAAGCACAAGCATTCCACCATCAAGTCTACCCCAACATTGGTGATGGCTCTTCCAACAGGGGTGAGTATGCTCCACCTTCAAAACAATTCTGCAGTAGCTCCATGCCCCCTGCGGAGCCCTTGACGCATGCTCTTCAACCCTGTCCTCCTCTTTCCAAACCCACTCGCCCGCCACCAACTCGCCGCTTAGTACTGTTTGTGATTCTCCTGCTTGTTCTGCATAGCTATCTTGCTCATGCCATACGGTCCAGTCCTTCTCTTCTGCCCACATCTGCCACCGTTGCTCTTCTTCTGTCCACCGTCGTTTCCTCCACCCATTGCCGTCCTCTGTTCCGCTCTGTTTAGTACTGCTAGTAGCATGGAGTCCTTGACTGGGTTGTCAGCTCCCATGGCTCTGCCTGCTCCTGCACTCAAACTCACCCTCACCCTTGTCTCCTTGACTGCTCTCCCTCCGTCTCAGGTACTTCCTTCCACGCCTCCCTTGCCATTAGTTCAGACCAACACCAACGCCGAGAGTGAAGAGGAAGGCACTTCTAGTTCTGGCCTTCGCTGATATGGTAGGTCACGCATTGCCATTGCCCACTGACCTCATAGATCTGTCCTCCAACGTTGCCCCCATGGTTGTTTCTGAAGCGGCACCACTTCCTGGCAGCACCTTTGGTGGCGCTTCCAATGCTGCCTTCTGGATGTCTTGTATCATCTGCACTATGTTGGAGTCATCTTCTACCACTGCTTGGCAACTATACTGCCCCATGTGTTGCCTTTCTAGTTTTATTTTTCTTCCGTTGCTAATTATATTTGCAGCCTTTCCTCTAATACTTGCCGCTTTCTCCTATGCTCCTCAAGGCTGAGGACTAGCAATGCCTCCCATCTGGCCTTACCACCCTTGTCAACTTCTACTAGGCCTGCGCAACACTTGAGCACGACCTTAACCATGCCTGGGCAATGCTCCACTCTTACCATGCCCAAGTTGAGGCTGACCACCGGCGCTTTCTAGTGGCTCAGCAGGCTCTTGCCACTCCACCCTCCAGTCAAACGCCGTGGCCCATTTTGCTGCTGAGTGCCACAGCGCAATTCAATGGCAAGTCCACAACCAGATCTTTGTTAACACGTTCCCATCCAAGTGTAGCTCTTTCCTCCCCAACGTTATACCACTGGAGACCTTCAATTCCGCCAACAGCAACCAGGAGATGGAATGGGACTAGGGGGTGTGGTGTGAGTATTCATTTTTCTTGGACTCCATGTCATAGTATTGGACTTTCTGCATTGCCATGGCATTAATTTTCTTGTAATTTTTGGTACCCAATAACAGGTTTTTACCCATTTTTTTGCTGTGCTTCATTTGCCTGTGTTTGCTCTGGCTCAGGTTTCATCATCACACTTTGTCCAGAATAGATAAAAAAAAAATGTCTTATTACCCTAGCATTACTCCATCTCTTGTGGGTTTCCATGCCACTTTTTAGTTTTCTTGCTATGTGTCCTGTTTGTCATCATTGTCTCCTGTTGTACCGTCCTTGTCATCCAGCAAGTTGGATTCTTCCAACTCCCATGCTATATTAATATCTAAAGCTGTGTCCAGCAACTCAAGGCGCTCCCTTGGAAAATATGGGATCAAGCAAAACACTGCTACTAGTCGGTGATGATGCTCGAATGTCGCTAAGCACTGTCTTGGTAGATGGTAAACTTAGCGCCTCACTGGGTGAGTAGTGTTGGGCGGTTGCTAGTGTTTTGAGAGAGTCCTGGGCAGGGTTCCAGAAGCCTAGTCTTTTTAGTGTGATTTGAACTTGGAAAAAGTAACGGGTTGCTTAGCAATCTAAGTCGTAAGCCTGCAAGGTGCTAGGGCGCTAGAAGTCGGCAAGAACTCTAGTGACGTAAACGTTGGCGACGATGTGCTCATATGGCACCGTAATACAAAGGTTGGTAGTCAAAGCTGGCAAGGTGAAGTCGGCAAGACTGATTCACTTAGCAACTCTAAGGACTTGGAATGCACTGAAATGTGATCTGAACTGTGGGGCATACGATTTGATGATGGCTAAGACAAAATATGTACAGTATTTATAGGTGCTAGGCTGCCATGGTAATTAAACTAAAAAGTCGCTAATTAATTAATCAAGAAAAATGAAGACAAGTACAATGGAACGTGAAAGTCACTAAGCAACGGCGTCTGTCAAGTTGGCAAGCATTAACTCATCATTCCAGTGGTAAAAGAGGTAAAATGCATGGGGACCGTCGCCAAGGCCTGAAATCCTCACATGGACCTGTCTCGCATAAGTTGCTAAGCACCGAATCAACAGTAAGCATCGCTAATATCTGAAACCATCACATGGACCTGTCTTGTGTAAGTCGCCAAGCGTTGCTAAAGTGATCTGACGTCAGATCTTTGAGAAGCACTGGATTTTGATAGGCGTCGCTAAAGGCTCTGGCATTGGTTATCACTGATTGGAGACTTGAAGAGGGCCAGACTGGAGTCAGGTGAGTAGCAGGTGATCGACAAGTCATGTGGTCACTAAGTCCCGTGATCCTGCGCGTTGCTTCCTGTAGCCTGAGTTTGATTCCTGCTAGCTGCAAAACATAAGTTGCTAAAAGTAGCGCTGGTGCGCTGAGCCTGGCCAGAGTCTTATCATCAGTATAGCACTGAACTGTTCAGTTCACATAGGACATATGTGCCGCCTCAGTTTCTGAAAACCACTACCAATGGCCCTAGATAGCGTGGCTTTATCTTCCAATTATGCATGATCTTTATCCTGGTATTCTTCATTAGTATGAGTGCCCCTCTTGTGAAGTTGAAGTCTTTTATAGTTGCCAAATTATCTTGTTCAAAGCAAACCGCAGCTTGCTGGCGTGCTTCAAACACTATTATGTAATCATTTGAGTTGCTTGTAACAACGTTGTAGGTCAATTGTTTGTTGCACTATTAGGTCTGTTGCAGACAATATTGAGTTCAGCAGTGGTTGTAGGTATGTGGCTTCAATGATATCTGCTGGAAGGAGTGGGTGTGTTCCAGTCGTAGCATAGTAGGGCAAGCAGCCCATCCATTGTTGCACCGTCACATGTTCTGACCAAAATACCAAATATGCCACTTCACTTCACTGGTTCTCATCTCTGTCAACAGCTTTGAAGAGTGCCTAATGTACATCAAAGTGAAGTCTTTCCACTATTCTATTAGCCTGTTTGTTGTAGCCCAATATCCAAATGTGGTGCAGATTATACTTCTTTGCTAAGTATGTGACAGCTTTCACTATTGGCGCACCATTATTTGTCATTATCTTGTACAGCGTCCCCCACTAACATATAACATCCTCAAAGATCCAGTTACTGATAGCTTCCACATTCTCTTTTGCCAACATGCAAAATTCTGGCCAGTGCATTAAAGAGCAGTGTCTTTGGATTATATATTGGAAGCGACAGGACTTGGGCATAACCATTGTGTCAATGTAAATCTTTCCAAACAGGGGAGCTGGAGTCGCCACAGTTGGCAGTATTAATATCTTGGTGGTTTGTTGCACCTGGCAGATGTGACACAATCATATTATGTCAGCCCATGCTTGTGGTCACCAGAATCGTTCCAATAGTGCTGTCCTAGTTGCATACATTCCTCTGTGACTTAGATTGTGGTGCATAGCTTGTAATATTCAAACTCTGTTGCCAAGGTCAATTACTAGCTTGTGCGCTCCAGAGTAATCCCGTCACAAAAGCTTGCCGTCACTATCAAAGAAGTTTGTTGCATACTGGATAAAACGTCGGTAATCCTCGTTCATCATGCTGTCAGGTCATACCAGGTTTCCTATCCATACCTTAACCGCCTCAATCTGTCAATCCTCTGCTTGCGCCTTTGCGCTTTGGGGAACTGCGTCATACGCTAGGTCCGTGCCGTCGTCCCTTAGTTCCTTTGGTTCTTCCACTATGCAAACTTCTGTCCTGGTGCTGGGTGTTTCTCCATCATTAGTAAGTCAATATACTGCTACTGCCCGACTCCGCCCTCATACAGTTGGCTTGTATTTGGCTAGTGGCAGCAGCAGGTGCTCTGTTGGTGATGATTCCCTTGGTACGCAAGGTGGTTGAATAATATGAAGGAATTTGTGCATTCAATCTATCCAGTTGTCAAAGACCTCGTTATTACCTTCATTCAGTTCGGGGTCACCTGGCTGCCTAGGTCTTCGGGATAACCTGTTGGGACCATGGAATTTGCTTTTTACATGTACCAATTCAAAGTGGAACAAGAGGATAGCTACTATCCACTGATTCATGCTTACCAACGGCTGTATGTCTGGGTGTGACAACATGCCTTTAATATACCATGCATTGACTTTGACAATAAGGTTCCGCACCCTGATCAGGTACATCTGCATGTTCTGTAACACCTGAAAGAGGCCGTATAGTTCTAGCTTTGGTTGACTGTACCTCGATTCTTGGTTATTAAGCATTATTGAACCAAACCAATTGTATTTCTGCTGTTTCTGATTGTCTGTTGCACACTAGCAAAGGAAGAATCCTACCACAATGTATGACATATCTACCGCCAAAATTATCAAGTCCGTGGAAGTGTAGTCAATGGGCACTAGTGGATTGGTAGTTTTTAGGGCTGTTACTAGATCCTTCTGAGCCGCCATTTGTAGTTCCCCAAATTCAAATGGAGTGTCCTTGCACGTCAACTTCACTATATGATAAGCTCAATGTGCAAAGTTCTTAATGAATATCTGCAATACGCCTATAGATCCTAAGAAAGTGCAAACTTCCAAGATGTTGCTGCAAGAGCCCCAATGTTCTAATAGGCCAAGGTGACTTTCTTCTGGAATTTGTCCTTGAGGAGTACATACATGCTCTAAGATTTTGATTTGTTCCATGCATAATACCAATTTGTGACCAGAGAATGTCCTACCACAGTATTTCATCCGTTGTAAAACCTGGTTCAGTACCTTGAAAAATTCCTATAATAATAGCTGTGCATTTGAGTTCCAGGGGTGAGTCTCAGGCTTTTTGTTGATCAGTTTCCAGTTCTTCAGGCCTTTTACTCTGACATTGTCAATAAATACCAAGACAAACAAAGGGATTTCTGGTTGCAGAATAAATACCACATTGTTGTGGAAGATGGGTACCGAGTTCGTTCATCCCATTGGTAGTGTAACCAACCGTAGTGTGCCAAAGGGAGTTTGAAAAGTTGTTAGGTCTTGTGAAATTGAAGATATTAAGCGCTTGTCATACCCAACATAGAAATCTAGAGTAGTGCCACATATCCTTCCTGCAAATGATTTGGCTACGTGGTCTGAATAGGGTGGAACCCCTGAATGTTGTATAGTCACTTGGTTAAGGGGTTCTAAGCTGTGCACAATCCACAGTTTGCCATTCTTCTTGAAGACACAGAACCAACGTGATTGATAGGAAGAGTTTAATGGTTTGTATACTCTGGCCTTGATTTTTGTCTGTATGAGCTCCATTATTTCCTCTTCTAATTCTGGTGGAATCAGAATGTTCTTCTCATTCCATGGTATGTGCGGTATGGTGGAGATGACTATCAGCGAAAACATTGCAGGGTTGAAACTTCCTTGTTTGGTATCTTCCCATGCAAAAGCCTGATTCTGTTTGGCCATGAGATCAGTAAGTACCCTTAGCTTGTCTTTTGACAAGAAGCCTGTATTGTGGTCCTTTTTGAACTGCACCAGTCGTTCCACTGTTAGATGACCTGTGGGTTGCGTCGGAGGTGGGTTCGGGTCCAAGGCCAGCATTGAGGCTAGGGGGTCTCCGATGATATTGCATTCAATTCGGTAATCTTCTGCAATGTGTTCCAGTACTGGTTTTACCTTTAACGCCACGGATTTGTACTTTTTCTTTGTTTGTATGTCCTTCCATTTTATCATTCCTGTGTAATGCCCATACAGCCACAGTTCTTTGTCTGCCGGTATCCAAAGATGTCCTTTTGCGTTGTGGATGTTGTGCGGCGGTACCATGGTTTTAGCATGTCTTAAAAGATACTCATCAATGACCAGTATTGATCTGTTGGGAGCAATGTATTTGAATAGTTTGGACGCAGTGATATAAAAGTAAGCATGTGGCTTCATAGGCTCTTTGGGAGCTGGTTTTCATATGTTTTTTCATAGGTACAGGCTTGGAATAGGAAGATAAACTGTTTGTAAAGACCATTTTTGGAACGGTCTTGTCAATTAAAGCATGTGATATAATTTGTGCAGTATTGTCCTTGTGGTTGTATTTGAGCATCAGAGCTACATCTCCATGATCATCGCCAATCACTTCCTTGATGCTGTCCAAAAACACTCATGTTCTTTGGTTTCTGTAGTCGCATATTTTGGTGTGTGTTTCTTGCTTAGTGGGCTACCATGTGGATAGGTCAGTATTGTGTGTAGAACGCCAAAGTTGGGGTTGGTAATTGTGATTGATGTGTTGTTGGCGCTATGGGTTTTTACCGTGCTCTTGGTTAGCACGTCAAAGGGTTTCCTGAGCAAGACATTGTAGGCTGGTTGTTGTATGACATGTATCTGTAAGAATAGAATTATATCGTCAAATATGCATGGAACATTGGTTGCCAAGCCTAGGGACACGTCAATTGCCCCATTTGCACTTTGCATGTGCAACACAATCAAGGGATCGTACAAGATTCCTATGCGATTAGCCACATCCTCTAACATCAAAATTATCTGCGACTCACTGTTGACTATACATTCCACTTCTGCTTTCCATCCAATGAGCACAGTTATGGACCTCAAAGAGTTTGTGTCCTTGGCCACGCAAAACTTTTTGGGTATGGCTCCCAACGGTAGTGACTTGAGGTAGTTCAGCACCAAGTCTGATAACGTCCAAGATGCATAGTTGATGCCTGCAGTTTCTCCAGTATTTGGGAGGAACCGCACCGACTTTCTACTGCTATCAACCACTTTGATTGAGGGGAGAGGGGTTTCCCCTTCCTCGGCTATTTCCTTGATCTGCATGGTATTGGTGGCTAAGATGTGCTTTGGGGTTACCACAGCTCAGACCAGATTATGCACATCCGGTGCAATGCTGAGAGCTTCACCGACTGTCATTGTGACATGAGCTTCTATCAACTGATTGAACACTGCTTTAGTATGTTCTACAGACTGGATAGGTACTTTGGTTCAGTAAACTCTATCATTCTGCTTGTCCGGCTTCTCCATGACTTTATTTGCTAGAGGGGCATGCCTGAGAAGAGGTGAAGTGGTGCCTTGGAGTCCAGTACTTCTGTAATAGTAGGTTTGTTTGCCAGTTGGCTAACCAATACCATTAGCACTGTTGGTGCTGTCTCCACAGTGGTTATTAGCCAGTAATCAGCTAAGAGGTGCTTGGCCTTAGGAACTTGAACCCCATCCATGACTTGACAACCACGTTTCCTTGCCTCCCAAAGCTCCAAGATTTTCAACTATTTTTGTAGCATTGCGATCTGTTGGCTTATGTCCATAGTAGCATTTGCAAAGGTCACCAAGGGCATCTGGGCTTGCAGAGCTACCAGAGAGACTTTGAACACCAGTTGCTGGATGTTGGCTTGTACCGGGTCCAGATTTGTATTAGCCAAGAGCGTGCTAGTGGCTATATTATCTGAGTTGCAGCGGTAGTATTTGTTTACTCTATCCTTGTAGAGGGGTTTGCTAGGGCCGTACAAAATAAATCCCCCAGATGGCATTCTGTGTTTTGTCAGCATCTCCTCTGCAAGATGTAATCTTCTAGGACGTTGCATCTCCCCTTAATCATAGTATGCCCGATCTCTCCACAGAAGTAGCATTTGTCTCCTAAAGGTGGTCAGCTTGTTGAGCAATTGCCTCCTAGTCTACCGCTCAGAACCGCCACCCTTTCCAGAGCAGCCGCTACGGTTAACTTTACTATATTGCCTAGGTCTTCTTTTTTGATATACCCGCTATTGGCAGCAGATGAAGCTCCAAAGCTTTGAGCTTGTTGTACGCTGGAGGCTGGTAACATGCTTCCCGTATATCCCACTGGCGCCGTGGGCATTGGTGCTGAACTGGTGTCGGTACCATGGAGGATCCACACACTGGCTTCATAGACTTGGCCAACATCATGGGGTTTGTCGGGATAGTGGTTGGAGTCCAGTATTTCCAACCACCTTGCTATCTTTGTCCAAAGAGACGTTGGGAACCTTTGTTGGAAGTACTGCTTTTTTTTGTTTGCCAAAATCTTGTTGTGGCTTTTTAACCACTGTGCAATTTGTTGAAACATTTGGTAATAGTCGGATAACTGACCCAATGTTGTTAGCCCCATATGGAATGTTCCGGTGACATGTCTTTCTAGGTTGTTAACAGCTCATTTTGCTTGTTTTTCTGCTCCAAAGTACAATTTTACAATGGCAGCTTTTCATTCTGCATAAGTGTAAGAGCAGTTCTATTCACCGGTGTTGCCCTCAAACTGTGGTATACAAGTCCATAGTTCCGCCGTATTGTACAACACGTATTCCTTTTTGTGGCGTTTGTTGGTAATCTGACAGTTGCAAAATAAGTATTCCAATTCTCAAAAATAGTGCGATAGTTCTCACAGTTTGTTTTTGTTCCATTTTGGGGCTGTCCCACTGCTCCTTGTCAGCATTTGTGAGGCGGTATTTACCTCCATCCTTCTTGGTACGTCTATTATAATTGGTGTCTGTGAATGCTGGACCAGGGTTAGTTAAGGTGTGTCTGGTGCCAGAATATCAAATGAGAAGAACTCATCAATTGGTGTTACCGGTGATAATTCCCTTGGAAATAAATCAGGGATGTCATTGACAGTTAGTCTTTGATAAGCCACCTCTATTTCTTTCACTAAATTTGCAGGTTGGTATGGTCTTGTTGGTGGTACTGGGTTGCTTAGCTTGATTTGGATCAGATGTATAGGTAATGGCGAAAAGAGAGTTGGTAATAGTTCTGCTGCTTTCCTTCATCATTTCTGTGCTCTGGTTTCTAGTGGTATTCTGTAGAAGAGTTCCTTGTGTTGGGCTCCAATATGATAGCGTCACAATTTCCCTATAAGCAGATTTTAGACTTGTTATGAGTCTTTGGAATTTAGTTGGAAAGCTATAGGTGTGACTGATAATAAGCAAGGAATCCTTTGTGATTACCACTCAGTATCGCCAATGCTAAGGGTACTTGTATTAAGTCAGAGTTTGGAAGCCAGCGGCAGAAAGTAATAAGGTGCTGTTGAAAAGTTGCTAGATGCTGTTGAAAAGTTGCTGGACGCTGTCAGAAAGTTGCTGGACGCTGTCAAAAAGTCGCTGGACACTGTCAGAAAGTTGCTAGATGCCGTTGGAAGGTTGCAAGATGCCCTTTAGATCTGTACTCTGTACTCTTTACGTGATTTCTGAGGAGAAAAGTTGTCCAGCTGATCAGTCAGCAGGGACTGGTTGTGGCGAATAAGGGCAAGGTGGTGGAAGCTGGATGAAAGCTCTGCGCAAGCCAAATTAAAGTGTTTGCAGGCATGTGTAGTCAAGGCAGATAAATAAACCCAATCGTGGGATGGATTGAGGGGATATGAGAGATCTGTAGAAAGCTAGTTTAGGAGAAGGAAGGCAGATTCAAGGGATGGAGCCACCTGGGAAAGAGTAAGATCTGACTGGAGGCGTGCAGGACCATGACGGAAACATACCAACAAAGGCCAGAGAACTTGAGGGTAGCACCCAAGACTGAGTGGCAGGGAAATGGCAAACAAAACTGGAGCAGATACTGCTGCAAGTGGAGTGAGTAACACCAGAACCAGGCAATGATGCGTGGGCTAAGACAACTGGGGCTGAGAGAGGGAGGAGTTGCCGTTGCTGTGCAAACGCTGCTGAGCCATCAGCCAACAACCAAAAGACCACAAAAGACTACATATTATGTGCAGCAAAATGGCATGAGGCCATGGTTTGTCTTGATGCTGTGCCCACCCACTCCACTATCAGGTCACAGGCAAGCTGGACGCAGGCCCATGGTATACCCTCCATACAACAATCCTTCTATTGTTTGAGGACTGCGAGGCCTCCCTCAACTACTCAATCATTTGACAAGAAAAGGAGCATAGCAAGCGCAAGGTCCAGGAACTGATCAGCCAGTGACGTAAAGTTACGAGCGTTGGAGGCCTCAAAAGCATACATAGCAGACAAAGGAGGGTTGAATATGGAATACGTCCATCAACCAATACACATGACTATAAAAAGGGCAGGAACTGCTTAGGGTCAAGCAGGCATGAACAGACCCCACATTAGGACACAGGTAGGGACTGGAGACAGTCCCAATCTCAATTTAGAGGAGGATGATAGAGGCTTAGTACCACTAAAGACAAAATAGTCCCAAAACAGCAAAACAAAAACTCCAGTACTAAGAGATGGTAGCAGCGGCAAGTCAAATCTCACAGCATGACAGACTCAAAAAGGAGATGTGTGAAGCCTTGGGCCAATAAATCAAGGAAGAAGTAACTGCACTAGCCACAGGGAAGCGGACCAAGTAAATGGCAAGAACAGTGATGCCTGCAGTAGCAGCAGAGAAGTGCCCACATCCAAATAAAGAGTAATGGAATGAAGGCCCCACAAGCAGAACGAAAAGCGAAAGACGGAGCAGAAGGAGGTAATGTTTGAGGTAGGAGGCTACTGCCTGCCTCCAGAAAGTACTATAAAAACTGTACCATAACTTGGAATAAAGGACAACTTTTTTTCCTCTTAGAGATCACGTAAAGAGTACAGAGTACAGATCTAAAGAGCGTATTGCGACCTTTCAACGGCATCTAGCGACTTTCCAACAGCGTCCAGCAACTTTCCAACAGCGTCTAGCAACTTTTTGACAGCGTCTAGCAACTTTCCAACAGCACTTTGTTACTTTCCGCTGCCAGCTTCCAAACTCCGACTTAATACGAATACTCTTAGCATTGCAATACTGAGTGGTAATCACAAAGGATTCCTTGCTTATTATCAGTCACACCTATAGCTTTCCAACTAAATTCCAAAGACTTGCAACAAGTCTAAATTCCACTTGTAGGAAGATTGTAATGCTATCAGCAGGCTATGGCGGAGTGGAATGAGGCTGTGCAGGGGCAGAGAGAGTCCAAGAAGTTGTGCAAGGAGGCCCTTCAGCAGCGAGAGGCATTTGAAGATGAGATCAAGGAGTTGCAGGGCTGGCTAAGAGTACCTGCCTTTGAAGTTCCGTCAACAGAGGAGGTCCAAGAATTAGCTTGGCAGTTGCAGGTCTTGCAGAGGAAAGAGGAGCACCGCTGGGAGTGGTTGACATGGGAGTTGGCAGTGACGCAGGTATCTCTTCTTCATGCGTTCCTTACCTTCTTGTCTCCTCCTTCTGGTTGACATTAGTTCTTAGGCTAGGCCTATGAGCATCAGTTGCTCCTGAACAGAGCTACGTTGGCAGTAGTATTTGTGCAGAAAGGGTTGGGGCAGGTTGGATAGGAGGGCCTGCCAGAGATTCAGCTAGGAGCAGAGCAGCTGACAAAGCTACTAGCTGCGCACCATCAGAGGAACATACTGGAGCCAGGGTTGTGAGTAGAGATAGCAAGAGACTGTGAGAGAGGTGCTGCCAAGTGTATGGCAGAGTTGGCAAGGGAGATGGAGGCGTTGTGGGTTGCAGAGAGGTAGGAGTAGAGGAAATCTTGGACTTGCCCATACTGTGCTCTTTTGTAGATAGTCCTGTTTTTTGCCAAACACATATTTTTTTTTGTGTTTTTCTCTGCATGAATGTGAGTGGGGGAAGTGGAGAGGGAGTAGAAATAGGAACACATAAGCTGGATGGAAGTTGAATCCCTCATAAATCCAGAGGCAGGAGAAAAGCCCACTGATGCCGTCTGTGGGTTCCTAGTCCTAGGAGTTTTGGGGCTTGGTGGGGTGTCAACAATGAAACTCTCAGAGTATGTTGGGGGCTCCTTCCAAGTTCTGTCAGAGTTCCTAGGTGTCATCTTCAGGGCCATATCCCTTTCATTGAATCAGATAGTAGATGTAGCTTCACAGTTTTTTGGAGTTAAAGATGTTGTCTACTTTGTAGTGGTATTTGTTCTTGACTTTGAAGAGTGAGGGTTGGTTGGAGTGTTGTTCAGGGAATGGGTCAGGAGCATGCTTCTTGAAGAGTCGAATGTGGAACACAGGGTGGAGGCCCTTCATACCAGAAGGAAGGTCAAGTTTGTAGGCATTGGTCAAGATCTTCTAGAGGATTTTGAAGGAGCCAAATTGTTTGTGATCCAACTTTGGGGAGGGTCATTGAGTGTGTAGGTTGCACCGATCAAGCCAAACCATGGTGCTGGGGATCTGTTCTCGAAGCTTATGATCATGGTGCTGTCAGAAGATATCAAGATGTAACTTTGTATGATCAGAAACCTATATGAGGCTATTCCAGAGAAGGATTTGTTGATCTGGAAATAGAGTGTAGGCATCATTGTGCAATGGGTCCTCAGAGCTTGAGTTACAGAGGTTATGTTGGATGAAAAACTCATCACAGGGGGCTTTTTGGATCTGACTCAGAATTCCTTCTTCATTCATGATTAGCACCGCATTTAGATGTTTGGGGGGAATTACCATGTGGTGGTTGAATGAATTCTGGTCTGCTTCAAAGACCTTCTTAGAGTAGATGTTAGATCTTTAAGTAAGGGCGTTGAGTTTGGCTCCAAGTTTTCTAGGGTAATAATGAATGATAAAGTCATATTTGGAGAGTATTTTTGACCACTGGACTTGTTGTTGACTGAGCTGTTTTGTTGTGGTGAAATACTGTAGGTTGTTGTAGTCCAAATAGACTTGGATGCAGTGCCAGGCTTCCTCAAAATAGGCTTACCACTGTTTGAAGGCTTCTACAATTGCCGGTAGTTCCTTGGCATTGATCATGGAGCATGTGTAAAAGGTGATGGGTTGAAGGTCCTGGGTGTCAGGGTCCATTTGTAAGATGATTCTGGCAATGGCGTAGTCAAAAGCGTCGCATTTGAGTATGATGAGGAGTTCTGGGTCAAAATGTTGGAGCACCAAAGCAGTTGTGAAGGCTTTCTTGAGGAGTTGGAAGACACTCTGGCACTTACTATCCCAGGCCCAAGGAGTGTTCTTTTGAGTGAGTTGGTTCAAAGGTTTTGTGATCTCGGAGTAGTTGTCTATGAATCCCCAGTAGAAGTTAGTGAAATCCAGGAAAAACTATATTTCCTTGATGTTCTGGGGGGTTGACCAGTTTAGGATGGTGTTGACCTTGCCAGAGTCCATACAAACTCCATCTAGAGTCACTATGATGCCAAGATACTCAACTTTGGTGGTGTAAAAGGAGCATTTTTTGTGTTTGGCATAGAAGTGGTGCTTCTGGAGGTAAGTGAGGACATGGCAGATGTGATCCCAGTGTTTTTCCAGTGAGTTCAAGTAAATGAGGATGTTGTCCAGATATACTGATATGGCAGCTCGCCGTTGCGGAACACTGAAACCAGTAGCATTATACGGTATAAGACAAAAATATATATAGTATGTCTAAAAACAAGGCTGAAAACCGTAAGCCAGACATACTAGACAGCCAAAACCTGTAGGCTGAATATACCGTAGTGTTCCTCACCTCCTGACAAGTCTGAAACTGGTCAAACAAAGTCAAATGGTGCATAATTTGTTGAGTTATAGACAAATCTTTGAGTAGTGATGGATTGGTGATAACCGAGGGCTTCCATCAATCAATTATTGATGATCTGGAATAAGATCTTGATGGGAATAATAAACAAGCTGTGGCTGTGCCAAAAGAAGCTGATTTGATCATGGAGAGATCCAAAATCAAAGATCAGGCTGAAAATAGCACAGCACTCGGCAGCCATCAAAAATAGATTAGATTAATACTATTTAATCATGGATCAAGATCTGAATACCAAAATCAGTCTAAATTAAGAATTGATGGAATCAATCAAAGATCCCGGATCATGATCTGTGATCAGTCCATCAGAACCATCAAATCTTTGTGACTTTCCTTCCTGGAGCCCTACAGCACTCAATTATAGTGCTATCCCGCTCCTCTGGGTACCTTCAGACTCTCCGGAACCACGCGAATACAACGGAAAGACCCTTAGCAGGTTCCGGATGATGGAAACGCGGAAACCAGAGGCCAGAAATAGCCTGAAACCAGCTGCTAAAGCAAAAACTTTCAATTCAGTAAATTTTATTGAATTGGCACTCGGATGGCTCAAACTTTAGCCTATACCTGGACCAATAAGAAGCCACTGACACGCAAAATCATGCATAGTCCGTGCGCATTCAAAAGGATATAAATAGAGGAAGGAAAGAGAGATCCAGCTAAGGAAATACCTGTGCAGCTCGGGGTCCCTAGGGAGTAGACTACTTAGGCTAATCAGTAAAGTACTTCAGACCAGCTTTAATAAAGCTTATTGCCTACATTTGTGTGAATTAAGTTTGCTCAAATCAAAGCTTAAACTTTGTTAATAAATAAATCATTTGTGTGGCTTAGAGTCCTCAGGGAGTGTGACTACTTAGGCCTATCATTTAGTTGATTTTATTAGGGTCGCTTTTTGGTATCTTTTAAAGACCATTTATATTGTGGACTACTTTGGTTCATTATAATAATAAACTAAAACTACAAAAACCATTACAACTTCATTACAAGTGTTAGTTTCTGTGCCATAGCCCCATGAAACTTGCAAAAGTAAAATTTAGTTGTCTACACTGATTAGAGTCCCTTTGATTAGTTCGACAAACCCTACATTTTGCATCAATACAATGACAAACACATTGTTCATGTTGTAGAAGATGTTGTTCATGAAGTATTGGAACATAGCAGGGGAGTCAGTCATTCTAAAAGGCATAACCAGGTACTTAAAAAGACCATACCAAGTCTAGAACGTCATTTTCTACTCATGTCCTAGGACTATATAGACACTGTTGTAGCTGGAACATAAGTCAATTTTGATGTAGATTTTGGTCTCCAATGAGAAGCAGAGAGTACTGGTTCTTCTTTGTAACCTTGTTGAGTCCCTGGTAGTTGATGCAGAGGCAGAGAGAGAGCTGTTTTTCTTTTTGACAAACAAGACTCGGGCTCTGGTAGCAGAGATGGAGGGGCAGATAAAACCCTTGAGCATTTTATCAAGGTGGTTCTTGAGGGCTTGAAGTTCAACCTCCGACATATTGTAAACTTGTTTGAAGGAGGGTGAGGTGCCTTCTTTGAAGTTGATTTTGTAGTCATAAGACCGGTGGAGAGAGAGTTCTTAGGTACTACTCTCAGAGAACACATCGGCAAACTCATGATATTCAGAAAGAATTACTTTGTGTAGTATGCCCTTTTCTGAGCATGTCTTCAGGGGGTTGGCCTCAGCTCTCAAATGCTCCTCTGAGAAAGTGGGCATGATGTGAAGCTGATATGCCTAAGCACTTTCCTCGAGTATGCATGCAAAGGAGACAGCACCAATGATTTTGATGTTGAGGGCACCAAGGTTGGTGGAAGTTGAATTTAAATTCTTTGGAGGTGGCAGAATGAGTTTCCAATGATTTTGGGCAGGGTAATTTGGTCCCTTGTATTTGTTGTGAGGAATGTTGGAGAGGAATGAAGGGGCACTTCTAGATGTCACACAGAGAGTGTCAAAGCTCCAGGAGTCATCCAGGGTAAAGGTGTCATCATCATAGAGCTGTAACTTGAGGGATATGATGGTGGCAAATTCTACTCTGAGCCAAGAGAACATCATTGTGAGTGAGTTCCAGTTGTGTGATGCGAGTGCTGTGTGGAGATGGGAGACTGGAGTGGGAAAGACATTGGAGTTATTTTCAAGATTTAGTGCATTTTTCAGAACTAAATTGTGGGGTCATTTTCTGAGAATTGGAAGTCCAAGTTGTCTCTTTCCAGTGTCCATACAGTGTGACTTAGAGTTTTTCATTTGGGACACTCACCAATAAAATGTCTAGGTTCTTCACACAAGATATACACTCCTTCTTTCCAATAATACTCTTGTACATCTTTGGGTATGTCAATTCAGGGCCTACCGGAGTTTCAAAACCAATTTGCGCATAGGGCTTCCTCATCCTCAGGTGTCTCAGGGTCGATGTCAGGGGGCTCTGGAGTTGTCTGGTCATAAGGAAGCAACTTGGGTGCCTCAATGGTGTTATTGGCATTAAGCTGGGTAAGGGGTCGAAGTCTAGAGGGTCGATTATTTGGAGGTGGGTTCTGGTTATACAAGGAGCAAGCTCTGAGAGCAGTAAGGGGTTGGAGGATATTAGTGGGTCAATTAATGGTATTATTTGTGGTACTTCCTTGCCAGTTCTGACCTCTGAAGATGCTCCATTGGCTCCAGTTGGTGCTGTACTTGCCTTGCAGGGTCTTTTCAATACCGTTGGTCAATCTGCATGACAAGGGCCTTGTATTTGGTGTAGTTGGCCTGCTTGGGTGCTAGGCAGAGGATGTTCTTGATGCATTGTAGTAGGGCATGCTGGAAAGCATACCGAAGAGCGTTGTAATTCCAACCTGTCTCATAAGCTTCCTTTTCAAAACATATGATAAAGGCCATGAAATATTCAGGATGCATCTGAAGGTTGAACAGGTTGTCCTCAGCCTTGGCTACCATGTTGAATACTCCAAACTTGCTTGAGAACTCTGCAATAAAGGCTTGTCAATTAGAGAGTACCAGGCTGTGGAAGTCAAACTGGAGAAGGGCGGTGTAGTGATTGAAAGCAATTCCCTGCAGATAGGACGCAGCAAAGGCCACACATGTGCTCTCAAATTGAAAGGTGAAGGGTTTAGCCTGAAACATGTTTAGACACTGAATGAGATAAGTGCGCTATTTACAAGGGTCATAACTAGTGAAAAACGCAGGCTTCTAGATGTTCAACTTCTCTTCATGAGCAAGGGCATTATACACATCATTCTGGGAGTTTTGATTGCATGAAGGTCCAGCGTTGTAGTAATAATAATGATGGTGTTTGCCCTGCGGTGGTGAGAAGGCATTCAGCACAGTCCACCATCTAGAAGTCCACCACTGAGGGATCTACCATCTTCAAGAAGGAGTCCTAGCATCCATTGCAAGGGAAGGGGGCTATTTAGGAGTGGAGATTCTGAGTTTCTTGGTCCAAACAGGGGTGGGAGTCTTCCTGGAGAGGAAGGAGAAGGGGGTTCTAGGAGTTCAAGATCATGCAGAGGTCAGAAAGAGCTAGAGTGCATGCTTGGAGGGCTGTTATAGGTCAAAATGTGAGAGTTTATCAGGTTCTGCTGACCACAGAGGCTCAGTCCACTGAGCAAGACTTTTACAGGAAGATGCAATAGCTCCAGTGTACAATTCCGGGACCTACAAGGGAGAAGTGCCTTCCTCTTTACTTTCAGCATTGGTGTTAGTCTGATTTGACAGCAAAGCAGGTGTAAAAAGGAGCATCTCCAGCTCAGGAGGGACAATCAAAGTGAGGAGGGCAGGAACATGTTCAAGATGAGGAGCAAGCAATGCCATGAGAACTGACAAACTAGCCAAGGACTCTGTGCTATCAATAGTGCTAAATGGGGCAAAACAGAGAACAGCAACAGGCAGAAGCAAAACAGCGGCAGGCAAAGGAGAAGCGGCAGTGGCAAGCATAGGCAAAAAGGAAAGACTGGACCATATATAAGCAAGATAGCTATATGGAATAAGCAGGGGAATCACAAACGGTACTAAGCAGCAGGTTGGCGGCAGGCAAGTGAGTTTGAAGAGAAAGAGACAAGGTTGAAGAGTATGAATTGAGAGCCTTGGGGGCATAGAGCTGCTGTGGGACTGTTTCAAGGGAGGGGCATATTCACTCCTGTTGAAAAAACCATTGTCAGTTGGCATGGATTTAATAGTCAAATGTTTATGTTTGAAGGAGAGAAGAGGCCATGTTCAAACATTGGCAGCAGTTGTAAAGCCTTGTTCAATTTCCTGGCCTTGGTCTTAGCTTCAGAGGAACTCACAAGCAGCACAAACGCAGGCAACATAGAGGACTACACCTATAGTATCATGACTGGTGGCTTTGTAATTATGTAAACCTGCCCCAAACCAAGTACAGTGTTTAACTGCCACCATACATGGATGGCAGGGATGGCAGGGGTCAGAGTATCAGTAAAGGTGATCAATGTTCTTAATTATGCAGGAGTCACACTACTCAGAGTGTGAGAATTACAGGCAGCAATGCAAGGAATAGGCAGGGACTTCTTACTCCCTGCTCTTCAAAGGCATGTTGGCGGATAAGATAGTTAGCAAGGCAAATGGTATTCTTGCTAGCGGGGACATCCATGCTGGTTCTCCAGGCAGGATCATCAGGATGAAGGTGGTGAGTGCGCAGTGAGGGAATAAGAGAAGTGGGTTTGGCTGAAGAAAAAAACTGGAGACAAAAGAAAAAACTGAAGATAAAACATAAACAAGTAGAACTGGGAGAAGGAAGAAAGCATGCACAAAAGGGGCCTCAAAGGCTGCTAAGGCATGAGCTATGTCATTGGTAGGACAGTGAAGAGGTCACGCTGGAATAGTTTTCACATTGGTTGGCACCATTCTTTGAACGTGGTTTGAGTCAGAAACCAATGTGACTCTAGTAGAGACCAAAGCAAAACCTATAGTGGAGTCAAAAGCATGCTCTTTACCCTTCTCTGCAGCAGAAAAGCGGTGCTTTATGATGGCGAGTGGATCAGACATGGTAGATGGACTAATGGGGAGCATGGGCAGAGCGTTGAAAGCAAAGGCCTGCTTCTTAAGAAGCTGAGGAAGAGCAGTCAAAACAGTAGCACAGAAGAAAAGCAAAAAAACAGCCGCCTCATCATTATATCTTCAAGGCAGCACATCCACAGTTTGTGCCAATAAGAGGACCAGCACCAAATGACTTCCAGGCCTTAACATATTGTGGCCACTGTATGCCATGTCTGTCAAGGCTAGCCCAATTGCCAATTACACTAAAGAGGCCAAAAGTAGCAGCCTTGTTGTTCCAGCTGCCCAGGGGGAAGGTTGGCAAACTAGTCCAGAGCTTCATTGGCAAGTAACATATTGCTGGGTAAAGAACACATAGAAAAAATCAACAGGAGACTCAAGCATGGTGTGGATTGGCAGGATACGCACTTGGCACCTGCTACTTATAGGGACTGGCACAAGGCGCTTAAATAAAACAGTGGGCTTCTCTGTCAGGTTCATGCTTCTGGGCCCATCAAAATCAAGAATGGCATCATTTAGAAATATACTTCAAGTAGACTTAACAATTGATTGCTGACTGGGGACCAGAGACTTAAAGTTTGTAGGAGGAGCTAAAAGGAAGAAGACAACAGAAGTATACTACACAATGGAGTGGAAACTACCAAATACAACTCAAGCTACCAAGACAAGAATTAAGTAGATTTGGCAGAGCTAGGCAAAGTACAATAGGCAGAATCCTAACAGTCTTGCCACTTGAAAGCATGTTTGCATTCTTGCTCATACTGAAGCAGTACAAAACACCAACTACCAAACTTCCAAAGATCACAACACACAACAACCGGCATGCCCAATACCCATGAAAGCATCTTTTAAGATGGTACAGCACTATTTCCATTGATGAAGAAGCTGACCCCAATTAAGGCAAAAATCAATGGGATATGGCAAAGCAGATGGAAGCTGCTTAGCAATGTCAGAAAAATGCAGAGTTGGCAAACAAGAGGAACAATCCTAGGACAAAAAACCACAAAATGAGTAAGAGGAGAGGAGTAAACAGAGCAAAAACATACTGCAGAGGACTCTGTAGAGGAAACCAAAATAAAAAAAGAAGGATGGTCTCCACAAGAGAAGGCTAGTAGAGTAAGAGAGAGCAGCTCTAAGTCATCAGCAGCTTGTAACGCTTCACAAAATACCAAGGCTTATGAGGCTCAATGGTTCTGCTCTCACTGCTCAACAAAGAGGTGCTGCACCTGGTCTAGCTGGAGCTAGCCAAGGCCAAGGCCGTTAGAAGTGCAGGACCAGTAAAGAACAGCAAGATCTTTGACAACTTTGCAATCATTCAGAGGGTTGTTGGCATGGGCCAGAATTGAGGTCAATAAAGTATCAACTAGCAAAACAAAAGTGCAGGTCACCTTCTCAAGAAGGTGGGCAATATCAATGACAGGTGCCAACAACATAAAGAATGGTGCAAGAAAGATTCACAAAGTTGCACCATGCCTATAGGCCCTTTATCAAAGAAGTTGAATAACAAAAATGAATGACAAAGGCTACTGTTTATAACAAGGACAGTGGCTAGGAACCAGCAACAACAAGTTCAGAGGAAAGAAAGAAAGTTACTCAAGATATTCAAAAAAGCAAGGCAACTGGTCCCCTAACACATGTACTCAGCAAGAACAACAACTAAGCAAACAGAACAGAACATGACATACCAAGGAATGGATACAAAATTGGACTTAGAAAGGAAAGAATAAGAAACATGTTGATTTTGATTTAAAATTACTAAACAGCTACTCTACAACAGGCAAGTCAGATGCTAAATATAGCAAGGACAGGGTGTTGGTGGATATGTCAGGGAAATTGAGAGGGAGGTAGTAGCTTAGAGAGAAGAAGCAGAAGACTTTGTCTGCATATTTGAATGAGCAATTATCTCAAATACCAGATAGTCTTGAGAAGATAGTACAAGAAGGAAACCTAAAGTTAGAAGCAGGTATGGAGGAAACTGCATAAGTATTTTTTAAGAAATACAAACCTGTGGATAAAAAGGTGAGGCCTGTGCTAGGAATCTCTCCTGAGGAGTTCAGAATTGAAAGGTGCATTACTGGAGACCCACTGGCAAATATGCCACAGTTGGATCTTAATCCATCAGAGTTCAAACCCACAGGAATGTATATGGCTGAATGCAAGGAAATCATTGATCAAGCCCATGATGATGGTTTCTTGTGACCAGAAAAGAAAGCAGTACATCATTTGATGATGTTACAGAATGAGGCTTTTGCATAGGATAATTCTCAAAGAAAAAGGCTTAAAGAGAAATTCTTCCCTCTTATAATAATGCCATATGAAGGGACTATACCACCTTTCCATCCTTTGGTGCATTGAGGCTGGTAACTCTCCCAATGGGCTGAACTAATTCAGTACCAATCTTCCATGATGACATTACATTCATCTTGAAAGATGAGATCCCACATGTGACTTGGCCTTACATCGATGATGTAGCAATCAGAGGACCTCCCACTAAGTATGAATTGCCAGATGGAAGTCATGAAGTTATATCAGAAAACCCAGGCATTAGGAGATTTGTATGGGAACACTTACACAATGTGAATAGAGTGTTATAAAGAATCAAATATGCTGGAGGAACTTTCTCTGGAAAGAAGTCAGTAGTATGTGCTGATGAGATTGTAGTAGTTGATCACCAATGTTCTTATGAAGGACAGAAATCAGAAACCAAATGATTTGCAATTGTTATGGGCTGGAGTGACTGCAGAGACAAGTCAGAAGTATGCTTGTTTCTAGGAACATGTGGCACTTTCAGAACATTCATTAAGAATGATGCTAAAGTGGCTGCCCTTATCAACAAGCTAACACAAAACAGTGTACCTTTTACTTGAAGAGAAGAGCAGCAAGTAGCTATGGCTAAAATGAAGGAGCTATTAGCAGAAAGTGCTCCTTTGAAACCAATTGACTATGAGGAAGAAACTGTAGTGTTATCAGTGGACACTTCTTGGATGGCAGTAGGATTTGGCATATTCCAAGAAGATCCAAATGACCCAAAGCAATGCATGTGTGCGAAGCTAGGCTCTATAACCTTGAATGCAAGGGAAGCAAGGTTTTCTCAGCCAAAGTGAGAGCTATATAGTTTAATGAGAGCCTTGCAAGCCAACAAATACTACTTGGTTGGTTATAAGAAGTTGATAGTAGAAACAGATGTCAAATACTTAAAAAGAATGCTAAGTAATCCTGGAGTAGGCCCTAATGCTACTATTATGAGATAGATTGAAGACACATTACTCTATCACTTCACCTTGAAGCATGTGCCAGGAAAGACCTTCAGTGTAGATAATCTATCCAGGCAACTCAAGTATCCTGAAGATGAGGAATACACAGTTAATGGATGAACCAAAGTCAATGGGTTTGAATATTCAGACAAGGAACACCAAGTACCTGGATGGGAGGACTGGGAACCTTTGAAGCTTAAAGAATTTGCTGATTAGATTGACACTAGAGGTGGATACTTACAGTTAATAGCCACAGAGGTAGCTGATTTTACAAAAGAGTTGAGTTAAGCAAGGACTCAAGAGCAGGAGTTGAGAAAGGTGTCAGGATCTTCAGAAAACAATATAAGCCCAGTAAGTAGCTGTACTAGCTATGTCAAGGCCATTGTTACTAGAAGATTCATCTGAAGAGAGAGTAGAGGACACACAAATTTATCTGGAACATAGGAAAGGAGGTGAAGAGAAGAACTGAGACAACTTGTTGCCATTTGTATGGAACTGGCTACAAGACTCAGGAACTGAACCAAGAGACCTACTAGGCTGTGAACCAGAAAAGTTCAAGAGGTTTGCTAGGCAGTTCTTCTTTGATAGAAAGAGAAGGCTGTATAAGCAAAACCAAGAAGAAAGACATAAGCTAGTAGTTGACATTGATCAACAAATGTTTATGCTCAAGTCTGCCCATGATACTTTAGGGCACTGAGGCAACCAGAATGTTAATACAGGAACGTTTCTGGTGGCCAGGGATGGATGGTGATGTGCAGTGGTATGTTGGGACTTGTCATAACTGTCAATAGGGCACCAACCATAACCTACACCCCTTCAATTTTTCAGACGATACACATAGATACCATGCACATGACCCCAGCCTCAAATGGCTGTAAATACATAGTTCATGGATGGTGCTTGTCTTCTTGGATGGAAGGGAGACCTTTGCGCAAAGAAAATCATAAGACAATTGGTTAATGGTTGTTGGATGTTATTTGCTGCTGAAGTTGCATTTCAGAGATTGTGACAAATGCAGGACAGTTCAAACAAGTCATTGCCTGGTTAGAAAAGAAGTATGGCATTAAAGGTATTACTATCTCACCATACAACTCATCAACCAATGGACACATTGAACAACCTCATTGGGATGTTAGACAAGCATTATTCAAGGCTTATGAGGATTGCACCAAGTGGTTTTGGTTCTTCTACCATATAATGTGTGACCGCATAACCATAAAGCAGCAATTTGGGTGCTCACCATACTTTATGGTTACTGGTGCCCACCCTACTCTTTCATTGGACTTAGTAGAAGCCACCTAGTTAATTGAGTTACTAGAAGGGCCCTTAACAACAGAAGAGTTAATTGGGTATCATGCAAGGGCTTTGGTCAAGCACTACCAACATGTAGAAGAGATAAGAGAATGAGTAAGCAAAGACAAGCTCCAGTGGGCCTTGAAGTTTGCAGAAGAGCATAAAAGCTCAATCAAAGACTACAACTTCAAACCCTTGAACCTAGTCTTAGTCAAAAACATGATGACTAGCTCATTTAGTGCTAAAATATTGCCTCAGTTCCATGGTCTAATGGTAGTAATTGCTAAGACTAAGGGTGGTAACTACATTGTAGCAGAGTTAGATGGTACAGTTTGGCAAGCACAAGTAGCTGTGTTCTGTGTAGTACAAAGTCTGTAAAAGGCTAAAGCTGTTGCAAAGCTTAGAACAGTGGATAGACATTACTCCAGACAAAAAGAGAGCTAAGAGAAGAGATGCATAAGCCTACAAATGCTGTAGTAAAAGACTTGTCCTTTGACTCAGTAAAACTCCATGAGCCTTCAGAAGAACTCAGTCTGTCAACAGTGACACCAGAACAGTGGACCAATACAAGTCAAAAAGAGATTCTTTAATCACAAAAAGACTTAAGGATCACAATTATGGCAAAAACTAGTGACATTAATGGGGACTACAGAGTAAAGGATAGAGATTGAAAGACTAGTTATGTTAAGCTAGGCATAAACAAAGTTTATATTTACATAACAGAGGGTGGTGGTATTTCCATGGCATTTTTGGAGTCTTCAATGGGGACTTCAGCAATCTCAATATTGGAATCTTCAAGGCTGGACTAAAAGTCTAAGTCAATAAAGAAATAGTAGTGAGAGATAGAGAGAAGGACTTATCTCAAAGGACATTGAAGGCATCAGCCAAAGAACTGGAAGATTTGACAGTCAATAGTTCTAAGGCCTTCTCAATTGATGGACCTATCATCTTGACGTTGTGATTATCATGTTGATGATGCTGGTGCTGGATTAAATAAGGATACAAAGGATAGTAACAGACCAAAACAGACCTCCAGCTCATGCTTGCACTTGAGTTCTCGGCAGTTCAACACAATTTGCATGGCATCTGCAAAATTGACAAACACCTTAACGTTGGGAGCGTCAGCAACAACATGGTGGTCAATAAAAGAAAGTGTCAAGGAAAGAGCCTCAGATAGGCCCTTTTAGTCTATAATATGATTGAAGTCTGCTTGGTCTGCAAAATGCTGAAACAGCGTTAGTTAGAACAAAAGACAAAAAGAAAAACTATGTACAAGTTGCATGATGCCAAGATTGCATGCTTGATTGCTGCTGGAACCAGGAAAAGCCCTCACAGTTTTGCAAACGCTCACAACAGAGTTATCACATTGTTGGCATCATGTTTGATGGCACATTTGAGGTTGACAAAGGGGTCCAAAGGTGCAGACAATGATGGAGGTGCGGTCAGAATGATTTGAGGATGAGGAGTTTTGGAATGAGTTTGCTTGTGAGGTGCAGAAGAAAGCATGAATAGTAAAGACTCACAGTCAAAGTAGCCAGTCTTTATAGAGCTAGGTTGCTGACTGATAAGAGAATAAAAGAAAAGTCATTGAATGATTTGACGGGGCTCAGATGGAATTATATGAAAGAAAAAGAAGAATGTACAGAAGTGTGATTGACTGACTGAGAGCAGTCAGTAAATTGTGTCGGAGAGGTGATACAGCAGCATGCCATGGTAGAAACATGAAAAATATGCATACATTTATATGTAGTTCAAAGAAAGAAATAAAACATGTCTAAAAATGCCAAAAATCATAAGCAAGATATGTTAAAATAGCCAAAACCTGTAGGCTAGATGTACCAGAGTGTTCCACACCTCCTGACAATCATAAAACTGGTCAAATCATGTCGAATGATATACAGATGGTTAAGATATAGGCATACCTTCTAATAATGATGAAATAATAACAGCTGAAGCGATCAATCAATCATTGATGATTTGGAGTTAGATTTGATGGGAATGATACCCAAGATGTGGCAGTGTCAAAAAAAGCTGATTTGATCATAAAAAATTCTGCAATCAAAGAAGAGCTGAAAATAGCATGCAGCACCCGGTGGCCATCAAAATAGATTAGATTTATGCTATCTCTCAAATCAAGATCCAAATACCAAAATCAGTCTAAATTAAGGATTAATAGAATCAATCAAAGATCCTGGATCATGATCTGAGATCAAATCCATCAATTTCATCAAACCTTTGTGACTTTTCCTTCCCAAAACTTGCAGAGCTTTATAAGCATGCTATCCCATCCCTTTGGGCACTGCCAGACACCCTGGAACCATGCAAACACAATGGAAGGACCTTTAGCCAGTCTCAGATGGAAATATGGAACCAGAGGCTGAAACAAGCCTGAAACAGGCTACTGGAGTAAATCTTTATAATTCAATACATTTTATTGAATTAGTACCTGGATGGCTCAAACTTTAGCCAATACCCAGACCCATTGGAGGCCGACAGATATGCTGAACAGTGCCTGAAGAGGAGTATAAATAGAGCAGAAAAAGGAGGACCCAGCCAAGGAAATACCTGTGCAGCTTGAGGTCTCTAAGGAGTGGACTACTTAAGCTAACTAGTTAGATTACTTCAGATCAGCTTTAATAGAGCTTATTGCCCATATTTATGTGAACTAAGTTTGCTCAAACTAAGTATAACTTTGTTAATCTATTGAATAAACCATTTGTGCGGCTTGGAGTCTCCAGAGAATGAACTGCTTAGGCCTATCATTTAGTTGACTTCACTAGGGTTGCCTTTTGGTATCTTTTAGAAACTTTTTATTGTGTGAACTGCTTCAGTTCATTATAATAATAAAATAAAACTATAAAAACCATTACAACTTCATTACAAGTGTGTGTTTCTGTGTCATAGCTCCAAGTAAGGTTTAGTTGTTTACACTAACTGGAGTTCCTCTGATTAGTTCAACAAACCCTATATTTCACATTATCTGGAGTCCACTGCAAAGGAAGCTAATTTTCTATGATTTGCTGTCTTCAAATAAAAACAAATAGGTCAATATTCTCAAAGTTGGGATAGGGTGATACATTGCTCCTTTGGTGTGCCAGTATGATTGAACCTTGGATTGAGTAACTTGGTGTTCTCAGAGAGTGAATTGCATATTCAAAAGTGTTGCAGGACTTCCTGAAGTTGGTCAGTGATCTCTAAGCTGATGGAATCAATAGCCGGTGTGATTGACAATGGCATTGCTGATGACTGGGGTGAGGTCATGTCCTTGGCCTCCAAGGGTGTGGGGATCCTGGGGTTGGTTGCAAAGTTGGTGGGTTGTGACAGTTTTGAACAAAAAGATCTCTTGCTGATACTTATTCAATGCATGAGAAAGCTTAGCCACTGCCTAGTACCTGTGCTACCATAGACATGAGTCCTTGTTGACACTCTATCTCACACAGCTGTTGTACAACCATTCAAAGATTATATATATCTACCTTGGCTGGAATAAGTTTGACAACAACATTGAAAGCATTTTTTTCCCTTCATGCTTACTAACTACATCATGTGCAGACTAAGATTTTCTGGCTTCTCAGCCCATTGATGAAATTGGGGGTGTGACAGCAGGCTCAACCTTTGGTTTCAAGGCATGATTTGCAAATCAGCCTGAATTCCAAACAAAGTTTCAGAAGGACTACAAAAAAGGTTGCCAAATTCAAAGATAAAGCAAGCCTAACAATTACTTATTTGTGCTGATTGTTGACTTATAGATCAAGAAAAGGGCCAACAAACTCAGAAAGGTTGATCAGAGAGCAAAAAAGCTTTTGGAGGAGCAGTTCAAAGAGGATGGGAAGGCCAGAGAGAATGAGGAGTGTCTATGCTTTTGTCATTGTTGACATTAAGCTCAAAATAATCTGAGTAGACATTCAGAATGTCTATGATGTTGGCCTTTGTAGCCAATCAATCCTTTAAAAAGCTTTTCTGGGATGTGTTGAGAAGTGAACAAAGTAGGTTAAAACAAACAAATCTAGAATAGTAAAGAACACAGTTTCCATGCAAGAGAAAAATGTTTCTTCATGTATGCACCAAGGCCATCACTTAGAGTTGTGCAAACATCTCATCAGCCTCTTTAAGACTGTCTCTAATCTTGAAGATTGCTTTGAAGTCTTTCCAAACAAGGGCATGAATGACTCTAATCACATTGGTCTTTGTTGGAGATGTCTTTTCAAGATCTGTTTATAATAATGAGATGCTTAGGAAAAATGTGGCTCACTTTTAAAAGCAGCCACTGCTTTATTTTGTAGAGCATGTGCAATTGGTGCTGATTATTTGCTTGAACAATGTTTAAGTTGACTTTTATAGAGGCCAGATCTGTAGAGCATGAATTATTGTACTTCAAATGTTCTTCAGCAATATGAGTCACATTTTGTCTTGTTAAGCATCAAAAATTCAGCTTACAGATAACATTATGAAACTCAGAAACCAAGTCAGTGTCAATAGTAAGGACTATTGACAAAGGCAAGCCACTTGTAATAAGCATTTGGATAAAATCAATTACATGGCCACATTTTAGAAATAGCTAGTTGAATGCCTGTTCAACAACTGAGGATCCTCCAAAGCTCTGATTTAGATGAAGATGAGAAACGACAAGAAGTGGCCTTCTTAGATGACAGGATAAAGAACCTAAATATGGCAAGATTTGCAAGAGCAAGAGACACTGTTGCCACCAGCTACATGTTACATGGAGGCTAACAAAATGGATCAACATGAACAAGGACACAGCCACACAGGATGTCATTGTAGCCCTAAAAGATCCAGAAGAAAGAAGAAATAAACTAGAAAGAAACTCCAAGAAGATGACAAACCTGGCTAGGAACTACCATGCACTACAACTCCGAGACATTCCTCAAGACACAGATACACACAAGAACAAGAGCTAAACAAAGCTGGAGGAGAGAGATTTGACCCTGAAGTTTTCCTGGAAGAAAGCCTAGTGGATGGTTTTCAGATACTAGCAAAAGCCATCTCCCAAGTAGAAATAAACCAAATAGACTACTCAAGGATGCCAGACGCACCAATGGATATGATATCAATATACATGAATGGTTCATGCTCTGGGAATAGAATATTGGACGCGATGGTAGGAGCAGGAATCTGGTTTGGTCATAACGATCAAAGAAACAGAGCAATCAAGCTGCCACTTGATGTTTCCCAATCAAATAACACCAGGGAAGCTGTAGCGATAGCAGTAGCAACAGATATAGTACTGCTACAACATTTCATTAAAGTCCTGAGTGATTCGCAACTAACAATTGAGGTGATAACAAAAAACCTTAAGAAGAACAAAAACAACGAGTGGATTGGTTTTGCAAACACAAACACTATGAGACATCTAGTAGCAAACTTAAAAAAGAGAAAAGGAATAACTGAATCTATGGAGCATATCCTGACAAAATGTAAGATGACAAGTCAAGAAGTTACCTGGAAAATGGTCCAGGAAATGCATGAAAGAGGCATACTCAAAAAACCGTTCTTGGGCAAACAACTAGGTTGTGCTCTAATAAACTGAGGAGAGTCTGCAAAGGACCGCAAAGATAAAAAAAAATTCTCGAAAATAGTGATCTCAGAAGCTGCTTACCTGATATGGAAACTACGTTGCAAGTGGAAAATAACATGAGACACCGATCCCGAGAATGCATTCACTGAAAATGAGATCCGTAATAGACTAAGAGTGGTAATTATTAAGAGACTCAAACTGGACTGCCTGGCCACAGACATGATACGTTTCAAAAAGAAGGCAATAGATAAGAAAGTGGTCATAGGAACATGGGGTAACCTGTTGTCAGAAGGAAGAGATCCGATCAAGGCCTGGAGATACAAAACCGAGGTTTTAGTGAGTATAGGCTAAACCGAGTCCCACACTCAGTGCGTAAGACCATTTCCTGCGGAGTGGACCCAGCCTTTGATCCTTGACCTTAATCAATTCTATTTGTTGCATTTCATGAAACTTTGCTTTGCCTGACCAAATGCTTGTTCACAAATTTTTCTTTGATTTAATTGAGCAATGTGAAAAATCAAAATACATTAGCACTATCATGCAAAGTTGAACTCTCATGACAAAAGCAAGTAAGTCAATCCTGGGTCAAAGTGATGTTGAGGGATTGACTGCAACTCATGCATAGTATTGCTCATTTGCAATCTTCATCAAAAATGTTGTTGTTTTTGAAAAACTCTTTGCAAATTTCATGTGCAAGTAAGGGGATAGCATGGTCTGATACAAGTTTATCTTGTGCAAAAATTCCATGTCAAACTTGATCCATAATAGGGTCTGGCATGTAGGCTTCTACTAATTCATTTACAAGGTTGTCTTTCCACAAGATTTGCAATTGCAGGGTGCAAACCCTTCTTGTACTAAAATTTGTGTTCATTCTTTGTCATCAAATATGGTATATTCTTATTGCACTCAAGAGTCCATCTAAATCATCACAACAATTTGTGGTTGTATTGTTAATTTTATTTCTGGTGCTTTTTTAAGATCCTGAGTCCCCCCCAGCTACTCACTAACAATCAAAAGAGGTTATTAATCTCTTTTAAACTCAATACAGACAGTATAGTAGAGAGAGACATTTTGTACTATTTTGTGCTGCACAACTTTGCTTTCAAAAGTGACATTAACATCACTTTATCTATTTCTTATAATAATGTAAGATCATCTATACCAAACTCTAATCTGGCTAACCTGCTTATCAAGTCACAATTGTTAAAGTTTTTTAGACTTCAGCATCATCTATACATCTTATTTCCAAAGCTCTGGCCTGCTAAATATAGACCAATAGCATATTACATGCATTTGTAGCTGATATATGCATTCAATTTTTGAGTGCCAAGACAAATTCTGAAACTGCTTAAGAATTCACAAGTTTTTCAAGTCTACTACCTTGTGCTCAAATTGCTACAATTTGTCAAATAACAAGGCTTGATGCACAACCATGCAAAGATAACAGCCCTATGTGTTCTTTCAATGTCTAATTCCAACATTATAATTTAGTAATCTGATTTTTTATTATTTACCTTGACTCTTATTCTCATTTAGCATCATCTGTCCAGTCTGCTTATGCTCACTCAATCCAGATTATCTAGAAAATCATATACCAACCCACAACAATAATAAAAGCCTCATGTTTTTTATTTTTGGCAGCTATTCTTTACTCTTATATTTCTGACATGTCTCATTTGTTATAAAGCATGTAGTTATCATCAAGCACAAAAAGTATTTGTACATTTGTCCACTTGGTGATTGTATATATGACTTGAACTTGTCATTTAAACTCCTGCAACTGTATCAGCATATTTTAAGCATTCACTTTCTTGCTGAAGTAAGTCTTAGCACATATGAACTCTTTTTTCTAAATTCTATGACATACTAGATAGATAGACTAGTGATGATGACATTTTCTTCTTTGACTCCTAACCTGGGCAAAAAAAGAAAGATTCAAATTCAAAGTTTTAATTACATTTCATACATTCTGCAATT